>MWMN01000003.1:391489-408383 GCA_002968875.1 Cordyceps cicadae | reverse complement strand
GGGCCCCCCCCCCCCCCCCTGTGCCTCTACTCCCATCGTGCAGCGGGCGTTCTTCAACCACCAGCGCCATTTTGGCTTTTTTCACTTGGGTTTGGCTTGACTGAAAACCAGAAACCACCAGTCTACGAATAGACTTTCTCGTTTTTCAACCTTCGTATTAACTCAGTTACAGCCCTCCTAGGCAAAACGCCACAAAGTACACCATGGAGTCAAGCGCAAACGGCCGATTATCCTATCTTCTAGTTATGCGCCTCTGCCCTCAGCATAGCAGCTACTCGTGTTCACAGTTCACTTACTCGCCCGACCCCTCTGGGAATACGAGTCGCCGCTGCCAAGCGAAACCATTCTATTCCTCTTAGTTCGGCGGTTGAGTTATATTTTTCCCAATACGAGTTTGCATTGCGCGGCCTTCTCCCACGGTATGGAGCACGTACCTGGATAGCACAGTGCGCAGGTCTCTAATCCCACGTAATATCACAGTAATCAGCACAGTGTCACACTCGACCCACCCTAGCCTCGTCCCGCTACTCATCACATTGTTCCATCAAGACATTCAATTCCATCACGTCTCCCTGATATATCATGCTTCCGCTCTCGCTTATCCATGATCGCAAGCCCACGTTCTCTTTCTCGACAGTCTCGCTTCGTCTCCTGTCTTGTTAGGTTCATTAGTCTACAATTCTGCGTGTCCCATGACCATGTCCTCGACGAACCCTGCAAGCCCCGTCGATAAACTGCACCAGCTCATCTCAACTGTGCATACGTGTCGGCCAATATTGCTGCAATATAATGCAAGTGTACGTCATCATAAAAATTCTTCCCCCGACGAGGAACCAACTCCATCGACCAGTCCCAGCCGAACAGAATCGTATCCTCGGAAATAAACAGCTGTAGAATGTTAAATTGAAGGACACCATGAGGAGCCCTTCTTCTCAGTTGAAAGAAGAGAGAGTACGTCATCTCTAATAAGCACCATACGAATCGCTGATTCGTCGCTGGTCGAAGCAAGGGCGTTGTCCAGCGCCTAGCATCTTGCCATTCCACAAGTATTCGCCAATTTCACTCGGACAACAATAAAGACTTACAAGCCGGACTTTTTCTTCCTCCTCGTGGTATTATAATCATCCCAGCAAGATCCCTATGAAAGCCGAACTCAACTGTGACCCAGACCAACGCAGGAGAAGGGTAGAAGCGCCCACCTGATCCTGTCGTGGAAGATGCTACTCCGTCAAAGAATGATTTCTTGCACTATTACATACACCTTTCAAGAAATTGACAAGGGTTACGACGCATCTGAGCGCCGTTTCCACTTGCGTGGGTAGAGTCATCACAGGCTGTTGCGGACGCCACCGACCAGACTACCTACACCTAGTTGTCGTGGATATTGTGTTCGAGGGTGCATATGATTTGAACTGAGAAGCGGAAGAAGCTTACTTTAGCGGCAATCTTGTTTAATCATGATCCTATATTTAGTGCTCGTGTTTCGTTTGCCGAGTATGGGAAAGTAATCAACCAGTCCACCTGATCGCAACTGCGTGGGTGATCAACGACCTCTGGAGACAAGATGACTGGTACTTACTAGATTGAGGGAACCTGTAAACTGTCCTTTTCCATCTGTCAATGCACAGGAGATAGCTCAGCCGCACATTACGATCGAAACATCAGCCTATAGCGTGCCGCTGTCGCTACCAGAGTTACCGAGATGCCGTCAACCTGATGGCCTCCAGCTCAAGTGGCTCCTAATGGAGCGTATTTTATGAGAAATTTGCAATTCAGTAGTATCATTTATCCCTCCTATTACCGAGTCAAATAGCAATTGCCGTTCACGCCCTGCTGTCGCCGCGTGCCGAACAGCCAGCGCGCGCCATCCTTGGCCGTCTTGGCTCCCAGTGACTGTCAATGAGCTCACTTCACTCCACTAGTCACTTCAACATGACAGCGACGTAGCTATTGCGCACCGAAGTGGCATAGCTGGGGCCGGCCTGACCGCCAGATTACGTAGACCAGGTACCGGGCGTCAAAGCTGCTCAAGGTATCGTCAGACCCGGTGGCCTTGTAACTTCCATGGTGGACCAAGCAGGTGGCCTGGATATCACGGGCTCGAGTTGTTTTTAATCAAAAAAAAAAAAGGAGGCAAGAAGACGCCTCTTTTGAGCTGCACCCAGTGATTTTCCGAGAGCGGCATTAGGAGGATTGCTGGCACGCCACATACATACGACGGCTCACCGCATCATCACAGCAACACAACACAACCGCGTTCTGGTTAGAGGACTGGATCCGGCGGGCAAGACGCCCAGAGCCTGTTCTAAAACCCCTAACAGCAGTCACTGGCCATTGTCTTCCACCTCTCGGCAAATTACCGACGTTGCTTTGCCGCGCACGCAAGTGACTACTACCCAGTGAGCAGAACCAACGGCTCTCTTGGGCATCTCCCACCCAAAGGAAAGCGCACAGGTATCAATCATGCCGCATGATAGGGTAAAGGGAGCTGGATATCTGGCTACCAAATGTCTGCTGACAGTTCTTAATTGGTTTACTCCTTAGGTGGTATCTCGGCGGGGGGGTCCTGCCGAGAGCTGATGACAACGAAGACGTAAGAACTTGTTTACACAAGTTTCAACTATTCATAATGCATGTAAATTTTATCCAATGTGCTTAAGAACACACATGCTTGCGCACTTCTCTTTAGAAGCCTTCTATCCTGGTTCCAATGTTTTTCTTCGTCGCCACGTTGATGAGGTGCGTGCCGACCACGAGATCCATCAGACCGAGGCCGACACTCTTGTACACGACAGTGCCGTCGCGCAGCCACCGCACCATGTGATCCTCCTTCTTCTTCTTCTCCCCCTGATCCGAGGAGGAGGAGCCAGACTTGGTGCGGAACGGCAGGTGAAAGGTCGACTTGTGGGCGGACGAGGTCGAGTTGGCGGGACTCGCGGACCGCGGGGGGGCCTGGCCACCGTAGACGCTGGAAATGGCTGAACCGGAGTCGGCAGTGTCGGTGCGTTCGAAATCGCTGGCCGCATCGGACGCGGAAGCTTCCGCCTCGGATTCCTCAACTCGTAATCTGTGAAGCATGACAAGTTCGCCCAGCCTAACAAGCCGTTAGCTTACGATCCATGGGGTTCAAGGACCATGTTTTTTTTTCTCTTCTCTCGTACTCGACAAGGTGCGTCGCGGGAATCTTGGCGGCGATGATCTCGCCCGCCTCCTTCAGCACACCCTCCAAGGTATCCACGACGATGACGCCGCCCTCCTCGGCGTGCTTGTGAAAGTGGCGGTGCGGCTTGTCGTGGTGCCGGTCGTGCTGCTTCGTGACCTGGTGCAGCAGCGCCTCCGGCAGCTCGCGCATCTCCGGCGTGAAGCTGCCGACGGCCACGATCAGCCGGCCCTTCCTGCGGCCCTCGTGGCTCGTCAGGATGTGCGCGTCGAACAGGTCCACGCGCGACGGCGTGCAGCAGTAGACGACGTCGGCCGCGCGCAGGTGCTCCTTCTGCAGGCGGTCAAACTCGTGGAACGACGGCGTCAGCAGCGAGAACTTGGCCTCGGCCCAGCCCTCGCGCGCCCGGACGTCCTGCGGGATGACGGAGAACTTCTTGAGGATGAGCCCGGCGCTGGCGGAGAAGCGGTGGTTGATGAAGTGCACGTGGCGGACGGTGGCGCCGCGCATCATCAGGGCCAGGCGGACGTGCCAGTAGGCCTGGGCACCGATGCCAAAGACGACGATGTCGCGTACGTGGTTGCGGCGCGCGACGAGGCATGCGGAGGCGAGAGCGGTGCGGAAGGCAGTTAGGCTGCTGGCATGGACGACGCCGGTAAGCTCGCCGGCGGGGGAGAAGAGATTGACGACGCCGGTTGGGCTGATGGGCTTGACTGAGGGGTCCTGCATGGCGGCGGATGTCGTCAGGGAGACGACTTTTGATACCGAGTGTCAGTAGTAGCAAGGCCACGGGGGGGAAGCTGGGTGCACGTACCTTTGCATCCCATTCCTTCAGGGCCACATGATGGCATGTAGAGAGTCGTCGCCTTGGTCTCAGGGTGCTGTGTCGTGATGCGGTGCGGTTGCTGGAAGGCATCGGCGCCACCAACCTGCGAGCCGGTCGAGAACTCGTGCAGCGCCGAGGCCAGCACGTGCCGGAATTCCTCGAGCTCGTCAAGGTCGAGGCTTTCAAAAATGGCGTTGACCTGCTCGTCCGACAGCACCGTGAGTGTCATGCTGGCGAAGGCACAATGCGCGCGGGGTTGGGGTATTCGTCAGATGGCTATCGCGGGGTCGGAGGGGTAATGAGGGGCAAGTCCGAGTCGGAAGACTAGGTCGACGACAGTGACCGTTGCTTGAGCGCAAAATAATGACAAGTTGGACCTTTCAATCGCGATAGATGACAGCGCGCGCCTGCGGATGCGACATTGAGAAGAAGTTACAAGCTCCTGGCCAATTGCATTGTTGCTTTCGTCAGACGAGTCAGGATTGTTGGTGGCGCGAAGCCGCCTTCTCCACCGCGCGCGAGGCTGCTGGTCAAGGCCCGAGGGGCGCTGAGCGCACGGTGACACTAATGCTGAGTCGAAATATGCAATCGCAATCTTTATAGGTTGGGCATAGCTCTCTAGTTCATGCTTGTAGGCAAGGAACGGGTGACGAAGGGACTGGACGGTGTGTAGAGCCGGACGATGAAAGGGATGTTGGAAGAACCTGGAACAGAATCTCTGGAAGCCCGGGCTTCCGATGGAGGATAGCGGTCGTTTGGGTCGTTTGTTGACAATTTTTTTCTTCTGCTTAATCACACTTGTTACCCGAATTTGAAAAGTATTGATTCACTTTCGTGTGTTTATTCTCTAGCACCGTAATGGCTCGTTTGCAATTGTTTTCATCAATTGGGTCACTTGGACGAGTACAGGTAGTTGTGCTTAAGAGCCTGTCGCTACCCTAGAGTGATACACGGGCCTACTGCCTGAGTACCCGGTCCGTATGTACATGAGAATTCCTCAGTAGACATATTTCTTGCATTCATTCAACTAGGCACCTGCCCATATTCTGTTACCGTATGATGGCGGTTTTCAAATTGAAGCCAATACTTATCGTGCAATTTGTATGAATCTCTCAAACCCGTCCACGTAGCGGCTACTGACTTGGTACCAGAATTTGGCCCAGATACGCCCTGGAAACCATCCGTTGTCTAAGCGCTCGTACCTTTTCGCGCAATGCTGCGGCGACTCACGGTTATTCCATCTGGTTGGCCAGGTTGGCGAGTTGAGTGCGCCGAGCATGTCGATATCCAGCCGCGTTCTGGGTAGTATCTAGCTACATGACCCGGATGCTGCTTGTCGGAGCATCGCGATAAATCGAGATGCTCATCCGGCGACACGTGGGACGAGATACAAAGGCAGCTCGGGAAATGGTAAAAGATACGAGCAGGATTCGTCATGTGTGGCCCGTCTTCGCCGGTGCGTCCGAAGGCAGCCGCGGCTGTCCGGCGTCCGCCCCTGGGGCATAGTGCTAACGGTCAAGCATAACTCGGCACCGACGTGATGAGTAGCCTTTGAGACGGCCCGAGGCTCCGGTCGATTTGTCGCGGGGAAGACGCCAAGGAAACCATGGGCTGTCATGAGATGAGTTAAATAGGGCGCCACGTCCGGCTGTCAACGGGGCTGGGGATGGGGCTGGACGGGCTTCGATGGACGATCCCGGAGCGCTCTGACGTGCTGAAGGCGCACCGGAAAATTTCGATTACAGCGGTGGGCGGTGTCTGCCAACAGAAGCACCACAGGGCATGTCAGTGGTCAGCAGTACCTACCTAACTACCTACTAATGTAGTAGGGAGGTAAGGTAACCACTACGCAGTTAAAACATCCATCCCCGTCAATGAGCCAGCAAGGAAGGCCAAGAGCGCGCGCAAACAGGCGACAGCACATATGTGCAACCTGTGATGACGGTATCCTCAATTCGGAGCCCTATGAGCAGCAGCAATATGGAGGAGACGATGCTTTGTTCACCAAGTGATATGGCACTGGAGAGTTTCTATTTAATAATATAGGCAGGAGGTACGGAGTAGTTACAGAAATGAATGCATCGAGCACCTGCCAAAGGCTGCCCCAAACTGCCCGAGGTCCCTGGGTCCCCACACAATGTGGCGCTTCCATTAAAACCTTGGTTCTTGGGTACTAATAAGGTACATAGGTAGGTAGTAGTTAAGTAGGTACTTCGGTACTTGTGTGCAGGTGGTTCGTAGCCTCCTCGTCATACCTAATATCTAGCCGCTGAGCCCATCATCCTCCAAAGCCGTTCGTTCGTTCGTTCCAGCTGGGCTTGACATTTGCAGCTCCCAGGCGTGACATATCTGCATTTTCTATACCGAAATCCATCACACAATCTGCGCATACCGCAAACAGCAGTCGATAGCGTCTGGCCGCGGCGCATTCATCCCCCTGTTGCACCTGCAGCTTGCAGAGACTCGTCCTCATTCGCGACCCCAACCCCCGCGCCATCCACCACCCACCACCCACCACCCACCACATGCGAAGCGATCCCTCCCTCGACGCCTCTCAACCAGATACTCCCCATCATCACGACACCGCAGGCTGCCCCGAGCCACTGCCATTGACGGACAGTACTTTGCGAAACTTCTTCCCACAATGGCTGGCATCGAGAGGCTCGAAGTCCACAGCAAGGTGCGTCGCGCTCGCTCTACGCGCCAGCCAGCCAGCCCCGTCAGTCAACATATTGGCTAATTGTCGCAGTCATACATAGTGCGCTGGGTGCGGGCCGACGCTGGATCTACTCTCTCATGGAGCGTTCAGCCGCATAAAAAGTCCATGTATGCCATCCCAACAAATACTCCTCCCCCGGCATTATGCCCTCCCCATCCCCGGCCGAGGCTAATCGTCATGCAGCTACTTTGGCATCTTCAGACATCCCGGCTCCGGAGCCACTACGCTTGTTTCATCCTCCGCCGACGACGGCTCCCTTCCTCCCGAACTCGACGAGGGAAAAGCGAACAAGAGCAACAAGAAAGATACGGCCCAAGAAATCCTTGCCAGCAAGGGCTTCATACCCGTAAAATGGGTCGGCAAGTGCGAAGCCGACAAGGTCTCCATAGGTACATACGATGTCCTGGATGGCCAGGGCGGCATGTACGGCCTCGTCTTCGACAACACCTTTTCCAAGCAAACCTCCAAGACTGCCACCTTTGTCGTTCTCACGTATCCAACCGGCGCTCCTCCACAAGGCACCACAACCATCCCGAACTTGCAGCTCCCCAAGTCCAGAGATAGCCAGTCCAGCCTCACCAAAACCGGTCCTTTTTCGCAGGACATCGATCCCAGCGCATCTACAGACAGCATTCACAGCCCCGATGTGACCGGCCGTGCCAGATCAGCCTCCAACAGAACCGACGGCAACGGCACGTCCTACCACGTCGGCACGCTCTCCAAGCGACGGAGAAAGAAGGGCCAAGGATATGCGCGCCGCTTCTTTTCTCTCGACTACTCGACCTATACGCTCTCCTACTACTATAACCGCAATTCCTCTGCCCTCCGAGGTGCCATCCCTCTGAGCCTCGCAGCTATTGCCGCCGACGAGAGACGCCGAGAGATCAGCATTGACTCTGGCGCCGAGGTTTGGCACCTGAGAGCTCCTACTGCCAAGGAATTTCAAGACTGGGCGCGGGCGCTCGAAAAGGCTAGCCGTGCTGCCCGGGGCCTCGACCACGAAGCTTCGCAGACGTCTGCCAAGTCCAGCGCCCCCAAAGCGCGTACCGTCTCGGGCCGACAGCAAGCTCCCGGCCAGGAGGAGGAGGCTGAGTGGCACGAGGTCGAGACTCTCGTCAGCCGCGTCGTGGGAACCAGAGATGCGCTGCGCCGCCTCACTAAAGAGGTTGCCGCGCTGCCCAAGCCTGGAGCAAGCCCCTCCGCACTCTCGCCAAATAGCGCCATGGTGGGAGAGGATGGAGAGAGCTACTTTCCTGCCGCCGCTGAGAGGAAATCATTCTGGCGTCGCAAGTCCAGTGCTCCTGGAATGTCGCCAGCTCTACAACAAGCCACCGCGTCCGCACTGGCCGTTCCCTCGCCAGGCAGTGCCAGCGCCATGGATACCAACGGATCCAAGGCGGCCAAGAGAAGATCAAAGAGTGCCACTCAGGAGGAAAAGGGTTTGCAAGGTCATTGCGAATCTCTTCTCGCAGACTTGGACTCGGTCGTTGCCGAATTCTCCAACTTGATCAGCACCAGCAAGAGACGCCGCATGCTCAGTGCCCCGCCCGCCCCGATTGCGTCTCGATTGAGCATGGAAAGTACTGCCTCTACCGTGGATGAGTTCTTTGACGCCGAGGATGCTGGGTCGAGAGTTCTCAAGATCAATGAAAGTGACGAAGAGTCGGCTGCCGAGTCGGAAGAGGAAGAAGACGACGGCTCCTCCGTCTCATCAATGGAGGCGGAAGATGCCATTGGCCCCGACGGCACAAATCATCTGTATCCCATCAAGTCCAAGACTCTCACCCCGCTGCCACTGACCGGAAAAGTGAACCGTCGACAGACAATTCCGCCCGCGACTGTACTGCCGCCAAGCCTCATCGCCTTTGTCAGGAAAAACGTTGGCAAGGATCTCAGCACAATAAGCATGCCGGTGTCCGCGAATGAGCCCCTTTCGCTGCTGCAGAAGCTGTCAGAGCAACTCGAGTACGCGGAGCTCCTAGACAAGGCCGCTAAACTGGCAACCCCTGCCGAGCGTCTCATCTACGTCGCTGCCTTTGCCATTTCTCAATTCAGCAGTGGCCGAGCCAAGGAGCGTGCCATCCGGAAACCGTTCAACCCGCTTCTCGGCGAGACCTTTGAGCTTGTCCGCGGCGATGCCGAGACGCCGGGTGGCTTTCGGCTGTTGGTCGAAAAGGTGCAGCACCGCCCTGTGAAGCTCGCGATCCACGCCGAGTCTGCCCACTGGTCGCTGGCGCAGAGCGCGGCGCCCGGGCAGAAGTTCTGGGGCAAGAGCGCGGAGATCACGACGGACGGCCGGGTGCGCGTGGTTCTGCACCTGCCCGACGGCAAAGACGAGCTCTACTCGTGGAACATTGCCAACATGTTCCTGCGCAACGTGGTCATGGGCGAAAAGTACGTCGAGCCCGTCGGCACCATGACCGTGACCAACGACTCGACGAGCCACCGGGCGAGCATCGAGTTCCGCAGCAAGGGCATGTTTGGCGGGCGATCCGAGGACGTGCACGTGGAGGTGCTGAACCCGGACGGCAGCGACGCGGGTGCGGGCATGGCCGGCACGTGGACGACGGGCCTGCACCGGGCCGGCAAGGGAGGCAAGGAGCACGGCGGCGGCGAGGCCGTGTGGCGCGCGGGCGGGCTGGTGGACAACGCGGCGCAGACGTACGGGCTGACACGGTTCGCGGCGACGCTCAACGAGATCACCGAGGTGGAGCGCGACCGCATAGCGCCGACGGACAGCCGGCTGCGGCCGGACCAGCGGATGGCCGAGGAGGGCGCACTCGACGACGCCGAGGCGTGCAAGCTGCGGCTGGAGGAGGAGCAGCGCGTGCGGCGGCGCCAGCTCGAGGACAGTGGCGAGGCATACGCGCCACGCTGGTTCGTCAAGGTCGATGATTGCGCAGAGGGCGAGGGCGGCGGGGAGGAGTGCTGGCGCATCAAGACGGGCAAGGATGGCTACTGGGAGGAGAGGGCCAAGGGCACCTGGACGGGCGTGACGGACATTTTCAAGGCATAGATGGATATGCAGGTGGTGCGTGGGTGATGAATGCTTGGATATTGGTAGTTTTTGTTTAGCCGTTTTTGTTTAGAAGAAGAATAGATGCAAGATCGAACCATCCGTCTCATGACAAGTCTGTCTAGAAGAGCCTCTACCAGTGACTACTTGGTTAAGGGATTCCTGTTGCCCTTTCATCTTTTGTGCTCCTTGCATCTTGCGATCTTGCCAAGAGAACGTCAAATAGAGCAAAACTTCTCGCGATGAAAGAAGCAAATCGCAAATATGAGCCCTCCGGAATTCGCAGCTACCATACATCAGATACTCTCTTTTCAGAATCCCGGAGCCGACCAGCGATTCACATCGGCTGACAGTCAGTACTCAAGACCACCGGCCATCGAGGTACCCAGGGACCTTCTCCTTCTTATTGTTTCTCTTGCTCTTGCTCTTGCCATTCTTCCCCTTCTTCTTATTCCTTCCTTTTCGTCTACCTCCTCCTCCTCCTCCTCCTCCTCCTCCTCCTCCTCCTCCTCCTCCTCCTCCTCTTCGTCTTCGTCTTCTTCGTCTTCTTCTTCAAATCCTCCCACCTGACCTATTTCTTCCATCATATCCGCAGCCTCAGGAGAAGCACCAAGGCTCAACTCTCCCGACTTCTCGGGAGGAGCGCTGGACACGACGGCTGTGCCCTGGAGCAGCGCCCGCCGCTGTCTCAGCCTCTCAGCAGCGTCACCGTGGTCGAGGACCATGCGATCCGCGAGCTCCTCGTAATCCTTCATCAACGCTTTGTAGGGGACGAGCCTCTCCTGCACCGCGGCCTCGACGCGATCCTCGAGCTCGCTGTCCCTGAGCGTCTGCTTCATCGCTGCCGTTGCAGAGTCGAGCAGGTCCCGGAGCTGCTCTTCTACCACCCTGTCGAGAAGGGCCTGCATGATGCTGCTCTTGAGCTCCGCCTGCTTGTGGAGCGCAGTACGGGTCATCCGGGCGACACGGGCTTCTGCGGTTTCCACGACCTCGGCGCCGTCTTCTGCACCGCAGCCGGGCATGCGAGCGGTCTTGTAACGAGTGGCTTGTCAGTTTAGGCGGCTCTCCCTGTTGGCCGTGAAATGTTTTGGCAAAGCGGACGGGACTTGCCTCAAAGTGAAGATAGGCGCTCTGGCCGAGCGTTTCGAAATTGTCCATCAGGCTTTGAGGCAGAGTCCCGGTGGGGGACGAGAACGAGGCAGCCAGCACCTCGTGGTGCATGGGAAAGCCGGCGCACCAGGGCTTCCTGATCCCTTCTGCGGTGTAGTATCCTCCTCCTTCCCGGAACGATTTGACGGCGCGGGAGACGGCCCTGTCCAGAGCGGCAATCTCGCTTGCGGAAGCGTCCAAGAAGCTGCCGAAACCAGAGACACCGTCATGAACCCGCGCATGGAGTCGCTCCAGAGAATGTATGATCAGGTAAAGCCGGCCGGCGACGCTGGGCGACTCCTCAAACGCATGTTCGTGGCCGGCTTTGTAAAACTCCCACTTGGCGACATGGATCGCGTGATTCACAGTCCATTTTCCGGGCGTATTGTTAGTCTCTCGTGTACGTAGCACATCAAAACTCGCAAGCCGGTATCCATTCTGGTCGAGCTTGCCCGGGTTATCGCGCTCCTCGTCCGGCGACGCCCAGTCCAGGACCGACTGAGCCGAGAGGGCCTGATGCTCCCGTTTGGCCCGTTGCTGAGCCAGCTCGTAGTTTTTTAAGGCTGCCTCGAACATGTCTCGCAGCGCACGAATACCTTGCAAGGTCAAATGCTGTCGGGGGCCTGGGGATACTGCTTTACTTTTCGGGTATGAAGCGGCCAATTGCAAACTTGCTGCGAAAGGTGAGGAGAGGGGAATAAGGAGAGGCCTAGGTGGGCTTATATCAAAGGGGAAGAAAACATCAAGTGAAAAAAAAAAAAAAAAAAAAAAAAAAAAAAAAAAAAAAAAAAAAAAGCATAGGAAACATTGACTTACGAGTCTTGAGTAAATAGGGGCTCTCTTGTTTGCTCTGCTAACCGAAGGGGTCGTGAAAGTCTGCGAGTGTTCAGCAGTGAGTGAATGCGGAGCTTCAGCAAGAGACTGCTTAAAGATTCATCTCCTTTACTGTAGTCTCACATTTAATGACCAGCCTGAAAACTTTTGCTCTCCCTTCCCAGGCCCTTTGCTGGACTCGGCAGATTATTCAACCATGTCCCAGAGATTTCGTCCGCCGCCCAGATAGAGGTACCATCCCGCGCAACATACACTTGCATGGCAGACTTTTACGTATTATTACCATTAATGCAGAAGTGAGCGCCATCAAGTTCAACCGGCAAAACAGAATCCAAACAGACGCCCACTTCAACGCGCGCGTAAAACGTCACGCGCCGTGGCCGCCCTCTGCGGCGAGCTACCTGGTAGCAAAAGGGTTGCGTGCGTTTCGTTGCCTATCAAAGTACACGGGTTACTCACAAAAACAAAGCCAAACGTGTCTGGGTGCAGAAAAGCCGGCTTGGTTCGCCCACGGTGCGTCGGGACCGGCAGAAGGACCGTATTCAGAAGCGTACATACATCTTCAATACATACACGGCCCGTTGGCATGTTGGCATGGGACCCTGAATATTCAGAGGGTCGTAGCCCGCAAGGCCCGTCAGCTCAGCCTGTGTGGTGATCACTTTTCTCAAGAGTAAATACCCAAGATTTTATCCAACTTGACCCCTGATTGACGTCACTCACTCATCACCACTAAACCGTGCACAGATTGACAGAGGCGGCAGTAACAGCCTGTCAGTCAACGAGTTTTGAAAGCTGGATTCTTTTGTGGTCCTGACGTCGTTGGCGTGTTGGAGAGAAGCCACCAACCTTTTGTTCCCCTCTCTTCTCTTCTTTTCCCTTTTTGTGCAAGATTTCCGTTCCCGGGTATACCATCCAGGGCCGCGCGCGCGATAAGATGATCCTTTCCTTGGGATTCCAAGTTGCCAAGCGATAGATCGGAAGCCCAAAGTCCCAGAAACGCGCTTGACGCAATAGGAGGAGTCCAAAAACTGGAGAAGCATGGATCGCGTTGTGGGCAAACAGGCAGCCAGTCCTGGATGAAGAGGAATTATTGCTCATGAATTATTGCAGCAAGAGGGATAACGTTAGCATGTCCCTGCTCGGGACGTCTGCATCAGGCAACCCGCCTGTGTCAATGACTAGTTAGCCAGCCAAGTTGCCAAGTCACGCCCTTGACTCCTCGCAGTCTCTTGCTCTTGCTCTAGCAAAATCCCCTGAAATATGAGAAATATCAGGAGCCCGTCGCGTCTAGTTGCCATGCTCCATGCTCCATGCTCTTCTGTGCCCTATCACCCAACTAGCTACCATGTCCCAAGCTTGCATCGTAAAGGATAAGCATAAATGTGTGAGCTGTCTGATGCACGCTGTGACAGCACGGGCTGCATGGTAGGGGTATGCTGGGTTCCTGCTCAGTGTACGGATACAGACAGGCATTACCTGCGTCTCAGGGAATTTCAGAATCCTTGGGCCTGGAAAGGAAGAACAGCATAAGTAATCATGATTACCCCGAGAGCACGCAGGTCAGCCCACGTTGTCTCTGCGATTGGACATTGGGCAGCAAGCTTGTTCCAGTTTGCAAGAATGGCCCTTGACGGGGGGGATGCGCATGTTGTCTCCCTTATTATGCCGTCTTCAACAAGCAGGTAGTGCCGGAACTAGCTTCCCCGGCGGCGCAGGCAAATCTGGGCGAGGGCGGCTGAACCCCCCTGCCAGCCCGGCTAGTCGGGACGTGTCTTGTTGAGAGCTTGAATCTTGGTCCAAGCTCGCAAATAATGCTCCCTGGTCGCGTTTGGTCTTCGCGGCTTCGGTAACGGAGCATCAGGGGTCCCCGAAATAAGCTCATCAGCGAGGAACCTGGCTCTGCCTGGTGTTGAGCATGGATAACATGTCACGCGGGCTGCAAAAATCTTACGAATGGCATGGGTCGGTTTACCTGAAATGATGCAAACCCCGGATGCTTCTTTTTTGGTAGCTGTTTCATGGCGTGCATGAGTAAAAGTCTGACTCTGCGTGGATAGCTTGTTAGCTCGTCCCCGGCAAGTTGATCGGTGAGCAGAAGGAGGAAGAGGACAGGTTCAAGCTTGCCTGCGGCGGCAGCTGTCCGAGGGAGCCAGGAGAGGATAGGAGAGGAGAGGAGAGGAGAGGAGAGGGAAGGGGAAGAGAAGTGACCTGGCGGTGGACATCATCATGCCGCTCACTTTG
Organism: Cordyceps cicadae; assembly: GCA_002968875.1. Classification (NCBI taxonomy): domain Eukaryota; kingdom Fungi; phylum Ascomycota; class Sordariomycetes; order Hypocreales; family Cordycipitaceae; genus Cordyceps; species Cordyceps cicadae. The sequence goes on along the minus strand of MWMN01000003.1, from coordinate 394,435 downwards.
CATCTTTTCTATAATGAGCCGGCAAGAGTTGACACCAAAGTGGAAGCAGTTGCGGTGTGGATGCAAGATCCCCAAGATGCCGTCCATACACAAGACGAGAAATATGGCTGCCTGGGCACCATCACTAGCGCGAGAGCCACTGACGCCACCTGGGAACAGGCGAGGAAAAGTTTTCCGGCTGCTGGGGAGGAGCAGCAGGTCACTGCTCTCTTCGCTGACTTTTTATCGGGCGGGAGCCAAGGGGGATGGCGTTAGCGAGAGGATCTATCTGGGGCTCGGCTTGAAAGGAGAAATTTTCTGGAAGAGCGAGACCGTAATTTGTGGGGGACGGCTTAGAGCATTCTAGATGCACCCCCATAGCTCGGACAGTAACTCACTATCGGGCTTCTGTGTTGATTGACTGACGCTGCACGGATGGCACTGCCTCCGACGAAGAGTGGTTAGACCACCGTTACTTGGTAGGAACTGCGGCTAAGCGTGCGAGCTAGAGGGGAGCTGCAGATGCATGGTTTGGGTACGGTGTGCTGTTGTCAACGGCTGATGGGATGGTGGCCGGGAAGAGGATCCCCAGAAATGAAGAGAGTGAGTCAATGACCTGTACGAATTATAACCAGTGTCGTTACGAGTCGGTAGGACCAAGTCTCGTTCTGTCGCACGTTCGACCGAGCTGTGCCTGTTAGCACGAGCAGGGCGAGAGGATCCTTCGAGACGGCGTGGCAACCGTCCTGCTTGTCCGCGACCGGCTTTCGGGGCCTCAGTGGCAACACTCATTCGCAGCTGTGACTCGACAGGGGATTGCTCTTCTTTCGACTTGGTTCGTATTCATGGTGGCGATTCTGATTCGGCCGCCCCCTGCTTGCCTACAGAGCTAGTAAGCATGCACGAAGTGGTGTTTCTGTGTTGCGCTGTCGAGGCGGATATCCGACTTCGTGTGAGTTGCGGGTGAGCAGCGATGCGACTCGGGCAACCACAGTAGATTGAGTTTTCAAGTCAGGTGAGGTTCTTGTACGACGCAGCATTAGGCGGCGACAAGCCGATCAACATTTGTCCTTCATGTTGATGATTGGTTCTTTTCTCATAACCGGAAAACCGCGGTGGTGGGATTGTTTGGAGAAAGGTGGCGGGGTTGCCTGCATCGTTGGGTTATACTTTGAGGGGTAACGATGACCGGGCGGGCTTGGTGCAGGTAGTCCCTGAGACTATCGTGAACAAGAAAGAAAGAAAAAAAAACGGCAAACGGCCCGTTGGCCTAATCTTGATCGTTTGCGAAACAGGTTCCTGGTTTGGCGGCGGTGGTTTGCTTCTCGAACGAAACGCATGCAGCTAGCGGCGGCGAAGTAGGGATAGAGTAGCATAAAGCACGATCCTAGATCTCGGCAAGGTGAAGCGTACCTAAAAACGGCCCTGCCTTTTTTTTTTCCCGCCTTTGACCCCACGATGTGCACGACGGGCAGCGCGTCACGATGGGGCACGGGAATGTGTGGTGGTGGAGGACGAGGGGATGGGAAAGGGAAAGCGGGTTTCGTGGGTAGAGAGTGGATGGTGCCTTGTCTCACCGTTTCCAGAACGCTTTGTGGAAGGAAAAAAAAAAGTTGACCGTTTCCAGGGACCCAAGGCTAGGTACCTAGGTACCTTAGGTACCTACCTTAGTACCTGGAGTAGGTAGCAAGGCCACTAACTTGCTACCATAGAATGGCGAATGGGGTGTGCCCTGCAGGTGCTTCTCGCTGCAAATAGGAACGCTAGGGTAGCGCCACATCTCTTCCGCAGTGCAGCATCACAGCCGGACCCAAAACGGTAACTCCAGAGTGGACGTGATGGAATGAATCTTGTCATGGTAGAAAGAGAAATGGCTTCTTCACATATAAGACAGCCCTAGCAAGGGAGGGCAGAGCACAGGTGATGCATGTGTAATGTCGTTTCCCCGCGAGCGCCAGAGCCCGATTCCCTTGGGGGCTTTCATGTTGAGTTGGAAGTGGCAGTTGGAGGAGGCTGTCAGAGCGCACACCCCCCTTTTATTAGCCACTTGCGCTAACAACTCACTTTTCACACCACCAACCTGCGATATCGGCAGGAAAGGAAGGAAAAAAAAAAGTAGCTGACCAGCCATCCATCAATTGCGAGACCAACGCGGCGCGCGGGTACTGTTTACGAAGGAGGGTGGCATGCATAAATACAATATCATGATTTGGGGATTCTCAGACTCAGAAGTGAAAGAGCCGATACAGCTACTCCTGCGCCCGCAAGTAAGCCCCTTTTCTGTACCCCAAGCTTTACTCGATCCTGGTCAATGTGCACATGGCAGAGTTCTGTTTTGCCCTTTGTCCAACGCGAAACTACCTAAATAATGGATTGATCTCCCTTGCTAGTAGTGCCGCCCCCCCATGCTTTGTATCATTGAACTGCATGCGCAAAACATCAGCAAAAAGAGGGCCAGCTGACCTATCTCGACCTGAAGTGTGTCGAAACTCGTAGCTCGCGGCACCTTGTTCAATTATGCCCTCCCAAATGAGGTGAGGTCGAAAAGCTGAGCTGGACGTGTAGCTAGGAGAACAAACATGCGGGTGCTGTTCATTAAAATCAAGCTTTTGGGATTGACGCTCTGGAACCAACGCCACTTGGGACTTGGTGGTGGTTATGGTGGATTGGTGACTCGCTCGGATTCAAAAACACCCCTTTTCGTTTCCTGGAGTTGTGCTTGAATGCTGAATGCAAAGAGGCAAACGCGTCGAGGACTTTTTCGGCGACGTCTTTTGACGTCGCTTCGGTTCTTCTATCGATTTTTTACTTTTCCTTTGCCGGTGGTGCAAGATGGAGATGCAGAGTGAAACATCATGTGTCTTGCGTCCATACAATTTCGCGCTGGCTGCAAGGGAAGCCAAGGCAAGGTGCTCCCAGCAGAAAGGCCACTCACTGTGAGGGGGGGGGGGGGGGGGGGGGGGGGGG
>MWMN01000003.1:367510-391333 GCA_002968875.1 Cordyceps cicadae | reverse complement strand
GGGGGGGGGGGGGGGGGGGGGGGGGGGGGGGTGGCCAGATCTGCACCCAACACCCAGCCATACTTTGCCTCCTCCCCTGTCAGCTAGGCCGGGTTACGAGTTAGCCGGCTCCTGTGTTCCTAAATTAACACATTTTAGAGAGGGCTGTGCTGGTGCTTGGCCGTACGGGCACTTGTCACTTGTCTTTGATATACAGTAGCGCCATGGCGGATGGTCTGGGGCTGCATCCGGGACTATGCATTCCGCCAACAATCGCATGGTTGGAGGGACAGAGGTCGGAGCTGTTTGCGGCAAGAGTACGGAGTAGTTTACCGCTTTCTTATTGCATCAATGGGCTTCTTGCTGCTGCACCCTCAAAAGAAGTTGGCCAGGGAGTATTCTCCCATCATGGCACATCCCGCACTCCCGCTCGGCGCTTGCCAGGAACCGAAAGTCGGTCAGGGCCACAACCATGCTTGGCCCAGTCGGCAATAACAATGGCCCAGAGAGAGTCGGATTCAGGTCTGAAAAGAAAAGAAAAGAAAAGAAAAAAAAATGACAAGCCCACCACGAACCCCTCGCACTCCAGCAGTGAAGGAACCAGCAGGCTGAATACCTAACTAGCAACGAAAAATAGATACATTAGTAAGTATCCGCCAACATGGACATGACCGCCCGCCCGGCATGGCCGCAAGCACTAAAAATGTCTTCGCCTCAACACCCACTAGCGGCCCAGGGACGTCCCCACGCGTCCACTAATCGCCCCTCTAGCAAGCGCTCCAGTGTCCAGATTTTAGCGTCTCCAGTTCTTTTCTGCCCTCTGTTCTTGTCTTGTCTCCAGGGTGGCCTACAGCGCACTCACTGGAGAAGCCAGCCTACTGGCAGGTCTTGGTGAGGCAACTTGCAGCTGCAGCTCAAAACCAGCAGCATGCACACGCCCCCAAGTCGACTCACACCCCAGCTCCTTCTATCCCTACACCCATTGTCTTGTTCAATCCCAACTCAAACCACCAACAAACGCTACATACACCTCCGTTCCCGGGCCACTCCAGACACACCACACACAGCGCAGAGCCTCGACCAGATATATATTTGCCCTCCTCAAACTCTTCCCCCCAAACTTCTTTCTGCTCCTCGACCATATTCATCTCTCTACACATCACCCCTTTGACGACTCTTCTTCTCTCATCCGCCGGCCTCTCCCCTCACCTGCCTTTGACTTGCACACAATCATCCTCCTCCCTACCCCTTCTCTCATTCTTCCACTTCAATCCACACACATACACACACAACAGACACCATGTCTTTCGCTGCTCGTCACGCTCTGCGGCTCACCCGCGCTGCCGCCCCCGTCTCGCGCCTTACCGCCCCCTCTGTCCGCGGCTTCTCCGCCACCGCCGCTGCCCGCGTCTCCGACACGACCAAGAAGAACAGCGTTGTCCGCGAGAAGGAGGTACCCGCCACAATCTATGACGGCCCAGGCGCTGGCGACAAGCGCACCGTGCAGGTCCCCGACGGCGCCGCCCGCGTGCCCTTTGAGAGCCCGCAGCCTCCCGCCGACGATGCCCACGAGGCCGTCGAGCCGCTCTCCCGCAAAGCTTACGAGGCCCTCCCCCGCACCGTTCGCAACATGACCGTCTTTGGCAAGACCATCATCATCACGGGCGGCGCCCGCGGCCTGGGCAACCACATGGCCCGCGCCTGCGCCGAGGCTGGTGCCAAGAACATCGTCATCTTTGACGCCAACCAGGAACTGGGCGACGCCGCCGCGGCTGAGCTCCACGACAAGTCTGGCATTCCCGTCTCCTTCTTCAAGGTCGACGTTCGTGACGGTGCCGCCATCAACGCCGCGGTCGACTCCGTCGTGGACCTCTACGGCGCCCCCGACGTCCTCGTCAACTCGGCCGGTATCGCCGACTCCAACATCAAGGCTGAGACCTACGACCCGGCCATGTTCCGCCGTCTCATCGACATCAACCTCACTGGTACCTTCCTCATGTCCCAGGCCGTTGGCCGCGCCATGATGGCCGCCGGCAAGCCGGGCTCCCTCATCCTCGTCGCCTCCATGTCCGGCTCCATCGTCAACTACCCCCAGGAACAGTCCTGCTACAACGCCTCCAAGGCCGGTGTCATTCAGTTCTCCAAGTCGCTCGCCGCCGAGTGGGCCAAGCACGGTATCCGTGTTAACACCATCTCCCCTGGTTACATGGACACCGCCCTCAACCGCGTGCCCGCTCTTGAGGCCCAAAAGAAGATCTGGCGCGGGCTCACCCCCCAGAACCGTCTGGGCAACGTCGATGAGCTCAACGGCCTCTGCGTCTTCCTCGCCTCCGACTCCTCGAGCTTCATGACTGGTAAGCTCATATCTTGACGCAATCATCAACACAGTCTTTTGCTAACATTGACGAATTAGGTGCCGACTGCATCATCGACGGTGGATACTCGCTGTGGTAAAACAAATCCAGCGCTTGTTTTCCGCGTTTCCCCCGACTCCCCCTCGCTTGACTTATTACTTTTAATGAAGTGATATACACACACATACACCGCAAGACCTGCAGCCAGGTCCTGCACACATACCTGCATTTCTGCGATCTTTCTTGTTTTGTTTTCATTTTGCCCTCTTGTTGAGTGCTGGAGTTTTGGGACAAAAAGACCAACCATACTGGCCTTTTCTTTTTTTTATATACTTGTTGACTTGTTTTATTGCCCAACAAACTGAGAGGAGAAAAGCGAGGGTCATAGAGACCCGAATTTGACGAGGATGGGATCATGGTGGGCAAGGGCGCTTGTGTCTGCGACGCAGATGATAGACATCGTACATTGACAGTCACAAATCACGGACATCAATGCTTAATATACCACATAAACATTTACATTTCTCTCCTGTGAGTTCACGCTAAATCAAGTAAACAATTGATATGGTATAATCATACAAATGCCAGCTGCGCGCGCAAGGGGCGAGCAGGCGCACGTGTCAAAGTCACAAAACCTGGAACTGATATAACTATCCATAAAAATCAAGTAGGCACCTGTCTCCCCAAATACGCCATTATCATTTCATTTTCCCCATGTTCATTCCCGTGTAGCTTTGATGAAGCTGATCTGAGAAGCGATGCTGACGCGATTTAATCGTCATCATCAGAATCATGGCCGACCTCAACATCGACCTGGATCAAGTCGAGCAGCGACGAGATGTACGGGCTCTATTTCACACCATTAGTAAGCTAATACTCAATAAATGACAGCCGTTTCTTTCTTTCTTTTTTTTTTTTTTTTTTTTTTTTTGAAACGGGGGGGGGATAAACTCACCATTGGTCTGTTCTCAGCCAAGAGCTCGTACAGCCGCGGAGTCGAAGCGCGGAACAGGCGCTCATTCCACCCTCCCTTCTCCTCAGTACCGCGCTGCAGCTTGACCAGCTCCTCCTCGGCCTCCGTCTTGACAATGTTGCGCGCAATGTTGCGCAGCACCAGCACCGCGCTGAGGGGAATGCCCGCTGCCTGCGGGGGCGCCTGCGGGTTGCGCTCGTCCCGCACCGTGACAGTTTCCTCAAACGTGACGGGCAGCGTCTTGGCAGGCACAATCCATCTCCTTGGAGGCGTGGCGACGGCGCCGTCACTGGCGGTACTGACGGAGCTGGGAATGACGCCTGAGATGTGAGTTGTGACATGGCGAGCAAAGTCTCGCAGGTGCATCTTTGTCGGCGTGCTGTGTTTGTTGCACTCCCCCCAAGTACAGACGAATGTCTTTTCGACATCCTCAAACTTCTCTTCTTCATCCATGGTAGCCCCGAGGTGCGCCGTCATTATGTGGCGCCACATCTGTTCTGCCTTGAGGAAGAAATGGCCACACTTTGCGTTACGACGGCTCGGATCACTTGCCCAGAGGCAGCGTCCGTATTCTTTGCCGTCAAGTGTCACCGGGTTGGGCCGGGCACGGATGCCATGAATAATAAACTTTTGTTGGCCATCACCGTTTTCCCGCAACACCTGTGCATTGGAGCCCTTGTAGACCGCCGTACTATTTCTAATGAAGTCGGCCGGCGTAATCATCTGCTGTTGCATGTCCTTAAGAGGAACAGAAAAGGCAGCTTGGTAAGCTTGCCAGGCAGCGAGCTGAGTGACGAATGAGGTGCCATCCTCGTCAAAGAATGACTTGACCCATTGATGAACCCTATCGGGCTCCTCCAATTTCAGCATCTCATGCAAAAGGTCCTCTGGCATAGGCGCCACCTCGTCGCGTGGCGGCAGCCGCTGCTCTGGTGTCAAGACAAGGTCGTACTGGACCTTACGGGCACCGTGGGCTAAGAGACGCACAAGTTGGTCAACGAGGCCTTCTGGATGTGTGGAGCGCATCAAATTGTCCAGGTTGGAAACGACGGCGGTATACTGGTAGAGAAAGTCGAGGCAGGCGTCAATAAGCTCATCATCATTCAGCAATAGCCAGCTCGTAATGCGTTGCAGAATATCCCCAGGCACTTCGTTGAGCTGATTCGTGGCTTCCAGGTTCATGGAAATGCGCCCTAGCGCTCGTAAGGCGCTCAGAATAGTACCGCGGTCATCCGATATCATTTGCCCAAGTAGCGTTCTGTACAAGGGATCATCAGAATCCAGACTCATGAAAGAAGTAATCTGCTCGCAGATATCGAGAGCCATGTGTTTAATTTCCACCAACGAGTCCTTCTCGGGAAGATGCAACACAATGCAGAGTAGGTCCTTGACCGGAGGAAACTCAGACATGTTGTGCGCGTTCTCGGGCAGTGTGACCATGTTGCGTATTGTCAAAATCGCTTCGGTGATTAGAACCATTTGATCAAAATATTCCCCAGTCTGAAGAATATCAGGTGTATTCTTTTCGATCAAGTTCCCGATTCTCTCGAGGATGTCGGGGGTTCCATAGTTGCCGTCCAGAACACCAATGTCCGTAGAGTCTTCCTCGGAGTCCCAAGAGACTTTCCATTGGATGTGGTAAAAGAGCTCTCCAACCTCGAGAGCTTTATTGACAAGGCCTTCGGCCAGGCCAGGGAATGAATCAAATTTGTACTTATCGCCTCGCTCGAACGAAATTTTGACAAGATGATTCAGCGCAAATGCCTGCTCGGTAGGAATTTGAGATCTAAGGGCGTTGAGACAGCGGGTGTAGATGTTAGGGCCATCGAAGCCGGTTCCGGGGAGCATAGGTTGACGGGGATCCGGCGCCGGGCGATATGACAGCCGTGTTCTGGGAAACTCGGTCGGCGCATTGCTAGGCGTTGCGACGGGCCGCAGTTGCAAGGGCTTTACGTGTCGAGGTTGGTACGCTGTTACTGAAGTCGAAGTGTTTTCAGGTTTCGGTGGATGATGCGCGATGGAGGGGCCCCTAGCATGCATGCCTGGGGGTCCCCCGTGCATACCTGGGTGCCCTTGGACTTGGGGGGATGAGGCTGCGGCATGTTGACTGGTGGTTTGTCGCGTGATCCTGCTGGGACCTGTATCAGGCTGGAAGATGACGCGTTGGGCAGGCGCCTCTCTTAAGCCTCGAGAGGCTCTGGCACTCGAGACGGTATCGGGGGCCGGTCGTTCGCGAACGGGAGTTCCATCGTCTCCAGAGGCAGCCGAGTCGTTGCCAGCCACATTGCTGTCTCTCTTGCCTCTAAAATTTTCGCGAGTTCTGGTCAACAGTCCGGCGCCTTTGGCAGTAACATCTTCGAGAATATCTTTCGGTGGCGGCTCTTTGCCATAGACCGTCTTGATTTCATAGGCCGCCAAGTTCTTGTAAAACTTTTCCTTGAGCGCAAAGGCTGTGGACGCTTCGTTGTTGGAGAAGAGACCGAGTTCAGCAGCCATGCGACGCCAGGCCAGCTTTTCTTCTGATACCTTGTCGTATCCACCGCTGGCTACTATATGGTTGAAGACTTTGAGGAGATCGAGATGGATGAGGCCAACTTTCGGCTCAGGGTCCAGCTGAGTGCCACGATTGTTGTGGAATTCCTTCAGCTTCTCCATAAACTCCTCGTATTCTGGCGTGCGGTCGATGGAATGAGGCGCCACCTCATCGCTGGAGGTCGCCATCGTCACGACCGTTTCGGCTGGAAGCGAGCTTCCAGGAAACCACAGCCGGGTGGTCGAGGGTCCAGGGCGTGTTTGGCGCGCTGACAACTGCAACTGAATCGCCCCTAGTAATCGAGATGTTGTACTGTATTCGCGCGCAAATCGCGATTGAGCAATGCAAAGATGCAGATGTTGCACACTGTCCCGTACTTGTTTGGCGCACACGGTGGTCGGTACCGTACTGTCTGGTAGCTCGAAATTGGCAGCGAGACGTGTTGCGCGACCGCGACAAAAATTGGGTGGACAAGGTTGCAGCAGTTACACGTGACCAGTAGCCAATCGGCAGCGTTTCCGCCCTCAGGCAGGAGCTCTCGATGCAGCTTGCGGGCCGTTTGCATTCGCCATTCACGGAGAATATTGAGATCCCCTCACAAGCTATCGAATGTTCTTCGGAGACTTGATTCTACCTGCAATTGCAATGTATCGTCGCGACTGAATTGACGCCGCGCCATGTCGCATCAAGCGCACCCAGTCTCCCACGTGGCCCTTACAAGGTTGGAGCTGCGAACGGGTTCTTCTAACAAACTCTTCATACCAAATCAAAACGCGAAGCAATTGTCATTTTCATTACAGCGACAGCAGTCCAGTGCAACCTCTCACGATATTCTGATGCTAGTTATCCACAACGATGAAAAGCCCCTCGTAAGTAGCTACGACCCACGAGACCCTCCCACTAACGCCTGGTAGATTTCTATCCGATTAACTGATGTTCTGCGCAATTCAAGCATCGCGTCCAATGTTGTCTCGACTGATACGGCGTCTTCTGCCATATGCGTAAAAATACCTAGCCCCGACTGTATGCTGCTTGCACACTTCCAAAATGCCAGGGACTTTCATGTCTGCGTCTACGTGCTTGAAACGGCCGGATTTACCATCAGCAGCAGCGATCTCCGATTTTGCTCCTTCAACATTGTCGACCCGGTTCTCCGCACAAACTCAAACAACATTGCTCCGATGAGATTGTCATCAATGATGGCTTTTCCATCAATGAGTCAGGCCGAACTTCTTCCTCAGAGCCAGTCATCGGCGCCCGTCAGCGTAGCCGCCACAGATTCATTTAACAGTTATTCAGGTCTGAGAGCAGAATCAAACCCGCCTGCAATCTCCATCAATTCATTCTTTTCACTTCCGACGTCGCAGATTCCCATTGATCTCAATCCTTACAATCATTTCGCCGCCGAGAAAGGCAGTATGGTGTCGGCACTCCATGACCAACGCCCACGAAACATGTCGTCCTGGGGCCCCCACGTCGCCAAGAATAGCAACAGTCACCCCCCCTGGGACTTTGCCCAAGGTGCTGCGTCAGAAAAACAATTTTCAACGCCAGACCTGCGACTTCCAACATGCAGCAGCAATACGGGTTTTAGGAGCAGTTTTCCTGTAGAACAACTGGATGCCGCGGCCTTGTCTAAAGCTGCCGACTTTCGACATCTGATGCCCCAGGTGCGCAGTTTGCCTTTTCCGCAGACTAAGCAGAAACCAAAAGAGCCCAGCGCTGGCATGGTTAAAAACAAGAAGCGTAAACCTGCAACCGACCCCGATCCAGAAAAAAATTCAGAGAACAGCACACTGACGAGCCCGCGAACCAAGAGGCGGCGGGTAACCCAAAAACCACAAGCAGCGCAGACGGTTGGAGAAGCCCAAGTACCAAAGTCGTCACGTTCAACACGATCAACAAGTAAGCAAATTGTTGGTGATGAAAAAGAGAGTACGGTAGCAAAGGGTTTAGCACAAAAGAGGTCGCCAGCAGTAAAGAAGTTGCCAGCAGTAAAGAAGTTGCTAGCAGAGAAGAAGTTGCCAGCAGAGAAGAAGCTGCCAGCAGAGAAGAAGTCGCCAGCAGAGAAGAAGTTTCCAGCAGAGAAGAAGTCGCCAGCAGAGAAAACAAGTAAGCTGGTGACCAAGAAAATACAACCGGAGATCACTATCCGCGGGAAGCAAACGAGCAAGGCATCGCGAGCGCGTGAGGGCTCTGCAAGCGAGTGCTCTGTAAGAACGAGGCAAGCTAAAAAGGAAGCCACTAAACATGCAGAAGCGAAAAAGCAATTTGCTTCAATGAGAGAGAACAAGGTTGCACCAACGAGCGCCACGGTTCGTACCGAGACGCAGCAGGCCTCGCAGACCAAGAACAGCAAAGTCGCGGTGAGAGGCCCTGGGCAGCACACACACCTACGCTCACAGCGGGGTAAGAGAGAGAGAGATTTGATGGGGGGGGAGGACAATCTTGATTCGGACCCTAGACTGTGTAACGACTTATCGCGTCTCGTTGAAGCGGAAACGAATTCTACGCTCCTCATCACGGAAACGGCAGTTCTTGACGAGCTGAACGAAGTGACTTCGAAAATAGTTGACCAGTACGAGGCAGACCTTGCTTGTGGATACAACAGATTCGAAATTGCTCAATTCTATGTGGAAGTCTTGAACAAAGCTCGATTTGAATATTGGCATGACCAACTAGCAAAGCTGGGTAGTGCAGATTCTTGTCCTGCACGAGGGCTTACATCGTGAGTGTGACGGTGAAACAAACATGTACAACGTGAATGTGAATAGGTAGACGCCGGGAAAAGCTTAAGGGGGACCGCTACAAAGTCTTCGATTGACTCTTTTTCTTAAAATGCTCCTCTACTTGCTGTAGGCGGGTTGTGCCTGATAGTCCTGCCTCAGCAGGGCTCAGTGACGGGACTTGCGCTCCGTTCATGAGTTCATCTCGATACACTCTGGCTCTTCGCTATACTTTTGACTCTTTTCCAACTTAAATAGAATACCATAATTGGTACACCTATGGAAGGGACCAGTCTGTAGGGCTTAGTGACGAGACTTGAGCCTGTTTATACTTTGGGGTTTTTGTAAGCATGGCTTTACAGTCGTTATGCTTTGAGCTTCGTATCTTCTCCCGAACTTAAAGAAATTCCCCGTGGGAGATGCACTGATAAAGGAAAACCACCGAAAACTATTTATATGGAATGTCTGCCCGCCCTCCCTGCCTCCCTCCCTTACTCTTTCCCTTAGCTATTCTACACTGCTCCGACAAACTTGCAAACTATCTACAGTCTCATCCACCACCTAACTTGCACACTTCAATTATCTTTGCTTCTTTACGAGAGCTTCTCGAGTCAGGAGCTTGCAATTGCTGTGTTCAGCAGCCATCAGATATCCTTTTTCTATTCACTTCGATTCAGGCTTGGGCTTGTATCACCCTATCCAGTCTACCTTCCCGCGTCTTGACTGGTACTCAAAGTACCAATTTCCACACAGCACATATGTCTCCTTCAGAAAGCAAAATGGGTCGCATAGTCAAAATCCGCCGCCGCCCCCGAACCAGTGTTGCCCAACGGAAAAGCCAGCGAGGCACCACCACTTCAAAGAGTTCCCGCCAGGGCTGCTCCTCCTCCTCGCCCTCCTCATCCTCCTCCTCCTCCTCCTCCTCCTCCCCCTCCAACCAGCCTCCTGCCCTCCCTGCCCACAGTCACCGTCTCCCAAACGGCGAGGATGACGGCTGGGCCGTTGATGCCGACGGCCACTGCCAGCTCTTCCCCGACATGGACCTCTCCCAGGTGCGAATCTTCGGGGACCGCGTCTTCGAGGCCAGGCGGCGTCTACCCGGCGACGAGGCCGACCACATCGTCCGCTGGTGCGAGAAGAAAGACGGCGGTCTCCGTGTCAGCGTCGCCCCGGCAGAGCCTGAGCATGCCGACATCGTGAACGAGGGCCTGGGTGCTCGTTACCTCGGGATGCTGGAGACGGCCTGCGCGGATGAGTCTGGGAGATTCCACGCGCTGGGCTACACTAGCATCGTCGCCCAGCACGACGGGCCGAGTCAGTTTTGTTGGTTTATTTTGCCACCAGTGAGCGAGGCTCCCGAGGCTCCCAATACTCCCAAGGCTCCCGAAGCTCCCAAGGATCCCGAAGCTCCCAAGGATCCCGAGGCTCCCAAGGCTCCCGAGGCTCGCAAAGTTCGCGTAGTCTTCAAAGTTGACAAAAAGTACAAAGTTCACAAGCCTGATTCGTGGACTAAGCGTACGCGACAAGGCACACGCCACCAATGTGGACGCCCAACCGAGCAACGAAAGCTACCAAAAGACATAGGAATAAATCTCGAATAATGTTCCTCGGTCCTCAAGCGTGGTTTCTTTGTTTAGGATTTGTTTTGGATCATTAACCAAGCCGTAATATCGGCCAGCGGTACTCTTTTTGGATTGGATTGTTACACCTCACAGCGACAGTTGACTGCCCTATTTTGTATATATCCGCTATGCAACATTAATAAATACTTTAAACCCCAAACTAGATAAGAGTGATATGCAACTGTTTTTGTAGTTGGACACTTGTCCTGCCATGCTGATAGTGTTGGTGATGGAGCCTACCTCGAGGGCTGTCCCTCATTACCAAAAGCGATCTATTCCATGATCCCAGATTCGCAAGACACGAGCTATCTCAGCTCTCCAGGGTAAAAATCACTACTTCAGACCACCTCAAAGGCACCGGAAATAGGCGAGAATGTCACGAGGCTTCGATCACTCGAATCTGTCCTTGCTGGATGGAGCAAATTGTTTTCTGTCCGTACAACTCGATTCCTGAAACGTTGTGCCGTGACGCAAACTTATATTACGAGTTAGTGTGACCGAATACCAGCTGCTGCTTGGTGCAATAGCCGCTGGTCTAATCTGGATCAGAGATTTCGGGATAATCATATACATTTAACCGGGTATTAACTAGGACTATTCCCTATCGTACAAAAGGCTGGACTAGATGCCGAGATGATTCTATCTGGTTCTCGTGTGCATCCATTTTTGCAGCCGTTGAGTATCTGCAGCGCTATTCAACCAAGGATACTTGGTGCCATTGCAGTAAAATTCTTCCTTTGGAACCACGCCTTTATCGAAATAAACCGATATGGCGTTTTTGAGACATTGGTTGCCAGCTTCAATCGTCGTGTGTCCCATGGATCTTGCTACTACAACGCCCGCCCCAGGATGCCGACTCGCCATGGAGCGTGCGTTACGTACAGGGGTGATTGGATCCCACTCGTTGGAGAGAAACAAGAGTGGTGCAGCTGGGCGATCGGACTCTGGCTCTGACGGGTCTTTGGAAGCAGCTGGTGTTCGGAACGGTCCTTTGTAGGACCATGTAGGGCGTGCTGCCCAGCCGGCGCAGCCAAGGCGAGCCTCGGTCCAAAACTCGCCAAACAAAGATGAAATAGACATTTGGAGCTTCAAATAGCCTTTCCAGAAAGCAGAGTCTTTGAGTGTGATGTCGTCGCCGTCAGCACACATCACAGCGTAGTAGGCATCTGCATTTGACCCAATCGTGGTATCGTTGGCGATGGAGCATTCGTCCTTGAGATCTGATAGACCGTTTGCTTCAACGACGGTCTCTATTAGAGGCCTGAGATTACCCTGCATGGCTGAGTCCAAAAGCCTATCGATCTCGGGGAATTGTGCGCCACGCAGAAGAAGGAAGAGGAGTATGCGAATGTCTTTGGATCGTATCAAGACGTCAGTAGAGTCGCCCGATCTGGCAACACTAATGGGATTTTCATCACGGTTTTTAATCCAAGACAAGGTGCGTCGGCGAATGTGGTGTTCCCCTTTGTCGCCTCGCCAGCACAACCCGCAAACCTCGGGGCCGGCCTGGAAGCAACTTTGGAAGAAGATGTTCATCATTTCGTCAGCATCTTGAGTGTTCGTCAACCAACCCTATTCGTCCATCATGTCAGTACTCAAAAAAAACTAATGCAGTGACGGTCTCCAGACTTACAGGGCCTGTTGAGTAGTCGTCGGCATCAACAACAGAATCCAACAGCATACGATCGACGCGTCCCGGAAACATCGAGGCAAAATAATTGCCAAGCAGAGTACCATAAGAAATGCCATAGTACTTCAGCCTTGGAGGTTCCTTCTGAGCGCCATCTTTCACTTGCTGCTGCCGCAGCTGGGCCACCTCATCGACCATGGCGAGCATATCTCTTGCCACGCTCGTTGTACCTATAAACGGCAAATAGAGATTATTCTCCCGCAGGCAACGTTGGCCGTAGGCCTTGGACTTGTAGTGCGCATATGTAAGAGAGGCAGGATTCAAGGCAAAACCGCCGCTGGCTATTCTTTCTAGGGTCGTGGCATGACGGGCAAGGTCGTTGTCCGGATAGCAATTGACAGACGGTTCACTCCAACCGACGCCTCGTGGATCAAAGGAGATGTATTCGTAATGTTTTTTCCCCGGAATATCAATAGTTCTTTGAAAGAAACTGCCAGTCTTGAAAAGGAATTCCGTGCCAGAGACTCCAGGCCCGCCTGGGTTGAGAAATATAGCACCTCCAAAGGTTGGGTCGTCTTCCGGAACCAGAGCAGGCAGCTTGATGATTGCAATCGAGACATTGGCTTCTTTGGTATTGTTCCAGTCCATTGGAAGCAGCAGGCGTGCACATTGAAACCCGGCGTAGCATGGCGAGTATGCTAGCTTTGGAGAGGGTGTGAGGGAGCCCCAGGGGTCGGGGGCGGCACCACTGGCGGCGGAGGCCAGCTGTGGTGCTAGAAAGAGAGCTGAAAGAGCTGAGTAAGGTGCAATCATGATTCAGTGATATCGATGCAAGAAAGAATGATGGAAACTGGTATTTGAAGAGGATATGGGAAATGGATGTGTTGTTGGTTTGGATGGATTTCCAAGGTGATGGAAGTTGACCACTCGTCTGTGTTTGCGTCTGTGTTTGGCGTGCGTTTGTGGCTTCCCAAACCACTTCATTGGCAGGAGTGCACCCGTGCCTGCCGCAAATTACATCGACATTATTTTATGCTTGTAGAAGATTATCTATATTGCGGGTTGGAATGGGCTTCAACAAAATGCCAAGCATATTACCCAACCAGCCAACCAGCCACCATCCAAGTATACAGCAACTTCCATAGTAAACATGCAGTCGCAAAGCTATCCAAGTAGCGAGCTCTCCAACCCGTCAGTTCTTCGGTATTCTGTGATTGAGGAAAAATGGTATCATTTTCGCTAGCAGATTCGTTCGGGGAGAATCACAGGCAGAGGAAAAATGAAAACAAGAGACATATACAATGATAACGAATACATTTTCTCATTGCCCAAACCAAAAGAAGAAAGAAGGAAAGAAAGAAAGAAAGAAAGAATCATGAACCCAGGAAGCCAAGAACCATGCAGACAGACAAGGCATGTTCACGTCAAGTCATTTACTGAATCCGCCCAAGCTAAACCCTCATCTTGACATAATTGCTCGGGAATATACCGTGTCTCGTGCCAATCATCCCGGTCCTATTCTCTACCTGTTAGCATCGTACTCTTCCTCAGGTCTGGGCATCTGTTGACGTTGTGAGGGAAATTGATGGGGATCGGGGCGCTGTAGACATACCACCAGTCATTGTCGCTGTCGGTCTTCTTCAGCACCGTGATGACGTCGCCCTTTTTGAAGCCCAAGTCACCGGGCTGGTCAGCGTCAAAGTTGTACAGGGCGATTGCCTCATTCTTGTTGAGGGATGCGGCCGTGTTGAAGGTTGGCTTAGGTGCCGACGGGCGGCCGGGGGCCTGCTTGCGGTCCGATGGGGGATTGTCGTAGTAGTCGTTGTTGTTGGTGTTGTTGCGGTCAGCGCCGTGGTTTGAGGAAAAGGTTCCGGCCCTCGCAGGCGCGTTGTAGCCGGCGGGTCGGTCGTAGACGTCGTCCTGCCATGTGCTCGTCCGTCTGGGCGCGCCGCCACCGCCGCTGCCGTTATTGAAGCGATCAAAGTCGTCGCGGCTGTCACCATATGTCGGGACGTCGTTGTACATGGACTCGTCACTCATGCTCGTGCCCGCGCGCATCCCGTTAAAGACGCGCGAGTTCAGGACGTTCATGAGGGGCCCGGCCTGCGGAGGTGGCGGCACAGCCCCCGTAAGCAGCTGCTGCGCGGTATACCTCGTGCCGTAGAGCTTTTCGTTGGCGTCGCGGCGCTCGATAATTGCCGACCCTTCGAGTGAGACGCCAGCAAAGAGACCCTTCGTCTTAGAGTAGCTAAAGATTCCCGCAACGCTCTTGAGGGAGGCGGCGCCGGCGGCCTCGGCGTTGCGACCGACAGGCCCCGCAGCTAGCGAGACGTTGCCACCGAGGGTGAGGGATCCGGCTTGCGCAAAGGTTTTGACGGCGCTAGAGTCGTTGAGGATGAAGACAAAGTCGGTGAGCTCGAAGCCGATCTGGCCGCCGAAGCCAGCGCCGGCGGTGGCGATGGCGCTGGGTGCGCTCCAAGAGCCATCAGGCAGACGCGCAACGACAAGGCCGCTGCCGAAGCGCCCACTGCCGAGGAATCCGGCCTTCAGCACGGTGATAATGGCAAGGCCCTTGGCGTTAGCAAGTATCGAGGGCGGGATGACCTTTTCGGGGCCGAAAGCCTGTCGCGGGTTGATGAAAGAGGCGAGGATCTTGCCGCACTTTTTACACTCCGCTGTAGCAAGAGTTAGTATTAGAAGCGCAGTGGGTGTTTGAGGGTTTGCGCGGGCTTGGCGCGAGCAAGCCGGCCGCACCGGGAGGCCGCACGCGCGCAAATAGCTACGACTGCTCACATTGCATGGAGGACGGCAGGGGGTTGTTGATGCCCATCTTTGCAGTTTTCTGTCTGGATGATAGAGAGGCGGTCGGTCGTGCGGAGCTAGGCAAGTCCTTCGAGGTTGGGCTTTGTCGCCGTTGAAAAGGCCGCTCGGGGCTGTCTCGTCCAAATTGCTTGCGAAGGCGGGGTGGATGCGTAGTAGGGATGATGTGTGGACAAAACGCCTGCCCGGCCAATCGGCTGAGAGTGTACGACGGAACACAGAAAAGAGATCGCGAGACGCAAGGTTTGTCGACAACAATACCGCTATGGAAAGAAGGGCTCACAAGGAAGAACCTGTTTCAGACAGAGGCAGGAAGGAGGTAAGGAAGTAAATAAGCTTGAAGGATGGGTGCCAAACTAGATGTCATTCATTAGCATGGTGCCCAGCCAAGCCCCCCGCCACTACTGGGCTGGGGCCGCGTGGATTGTGGCGGTGCGACAGAATGGGCGGCGTTTACTGATTATTAAGTCAAGTAAGCTGAAAATTGATGGTGGCATCGGCTGACGTCTGTACTTTCCGAGTATGACAACCATTGTTAGTAGAATTAGAATTTCAGGCTTTGTTGAGCAGTGTGCCCTGCTCAACGTCTGGTAGCTAAAACAAGCATGTCTTAGTAGTGACGTTATCGCCGCTGTAGCTTGGTGGCTTCGCTGTGGCTGATGCCTTAACGCATTAGCCAACCAAAACCAGCAACCCTGTGTGGCTTGAATGCCTCCGACATGGGGCACGGCCTTGCGTTTCGGCGCCGCCTCATGCGTCGTCCTTCCAAACTCTACACTACTTGTTCCAACTCACCGAGTAAAATCATTCTCTGCGACGCATTCACCAACCTGGTCAAGAAAGGCTTCCAATCTCTATTCGCGACCTACCGTTCCTACCTGTCATCCCCTACGATACTACCAGAAGCAAACGCGGACCTATCCCATCCACCACCGCCACCCCCTACCGACAGACACGCACGCCAACCTCGGCACGAGATCAGCGACGACATTCGCACCTCGCTCCCAACACCACGAACAACCAAAAACGACACACACCTTCAAGAGCGCACACGCCATGTCCGAGGCCTACGAACGCGAGCGCCAAAACAACTCCCGCCTGGACGAGCTGTCGGCCAAGGTGTCGGCCCTGCGCGGCGTCACCATTGACATTTACGACAATGCGCGCGCGCAGGACGTCATTGACAACACGGTAATGCCCGACTTCTAGCCCCCTCCCCCCACCTCCTGGTCAACGCTTCCCAGCCAGGTTGGGAGATTACCGATGCTAACGCTCGCGACGACAGTCGGAGACGTTCTCCTCCATGACCACCCAGATGCGAGGCTCCGCCGGCCGCCTGACGCGCATGGCCGCCTCCGGCAACAAGGTCGCCATCCTGAAGCTCTCCGGCATCTTGATTGGAGTCTTCATCTTCTTATACTACGCGGCGCGCATGTTCTTCTAACGGTCGAGTTTGAATCGATACAGACCTGGTTTGGAAGGAGCTGTGGCACGTTTGCGAACGAAATGACGGGCGAGTACACAGCGATGTCGAGCGGAGCTGGTCGGGAAAGCATCTGTTTGGATGCAAGAGACTCACACTGGAGTCTGCCTGTAGGCTGGACTGAGGGCGTAGTTATATATCCAAGGGCATCGGTATGGCGTTGAAACTTTTTTTTACCTTTTCACAATATCAATTGAATATACGGCACAAGTCTTTTCAAGTCTTTGATTTTTGGGGGATTCTTTTTACAAACGTGCGAATATACTTCTAGCCCGTCCCATTCCAGCATCTCCAACATGCAGTTTCTTCGACTTCTTCCTTGTGCTCTCATAGCTATAACTCATACTTTGACACTTTCTTGTTCAAAAGAAGGACAGAAAAGTATATAAGAAAAACGCCCCGTGTACATGCTTTGCCAACTCCCGAATGAACCCCTCATTTTTCAGGTCTCTGTAAACGGATTATGCAAACCACCCATCCGAGCCCGCTTCCGCCGTAGTCCCGCCGTTAGCAGAAAGTACCTCTCATCAGCGTCCTTTGCTGGCTCTACTGCCAAACGTTGGAGAAGAGATCATCGTCACCCCCAAAGCCGCCGCCAGTCTTGGGCGCTGTCGACGTCGTTGATGTCGACTGGCCGCCCATGCCAGTGCTGCTCGCCCAGCCACCAAACTCCTCGTCCGCCGCCACCTTGGGCGCCGGGCTGAAGCCGCCACCGGCGCCGGGCACGATGGGCGTATTGGCAAAGGCGCTGCTCGATGCACCCCAGCCCATATCGTTGCTGACGACGGGTTTGCTTGCCGCGGGCTGCGGAGCGGCGGCGACAGGAGGGCTGGCCGCGGGAATCGCCGCCGGCGCGGGCATCGCCCACTCATTGCCGCCCCAGGCGTCGACGCCGGACAACCCCGCGGCGCCACCGAAGCCACCGATACCTCCGGTGCTGGTGACGGGAGCTGCGGCGGCCGGGCTGGTGGCGGACTTGCTCTGCGGCGCGGAGAGGTTGAAGACGGAGTGTGCGGGTGCAGCGGCGGAAGGGGACATGGGAGGCGGAGAGGACTGCGACACGGGCGCCGACAGATCAAAGAGGTCCCCCATGGCGGAGGCGGATGCGGCGGGTTTCGCAGGCTTTGACGAGGCGGGGGCAGAAGCGACGGGGCTCGTAAAGTCACCAAAGCCGTCGCTGGAGGAGGGTGCAAACTGGTTGCTGTTGATGCCGCCGAAGCCTTGGCTGGCGGCGGGTTGCCGCGCAGGCTTGCTGTCGAAGAAGCTACCGCCACCCAGGCCGCCAAAGGCGCTGCTGCTGTTGTTGGAGGCGTGCTGCGGTGCGCGGCTGCCCATGCCGCTGCCTAGGCCAGCAAAGGGGTCGACAGCGGGAGGCTTGGGGCTCGTCGGGTTAGACAGGCTCAGACCGCCAAAGGCGTCGGTGAAGCCGCCACCACCCTGGGACGGCTGCTGGCGGTGGTTACTCATCTGCGGCGAGCCCCAGCCGCCGCCGTTCTGCGGTTGTTGCTGTGTCTGCTGCTGCTGCGGGGGAGGCTTTGGCGCCGTGGCGTAGAGCGACAGAATGGATTGCTTCAGGTCCGGCCGCGACTGCGCCTGGGCAGCCGGTGTGCTAGCCGGTCGCGGAGGCGCTGAGCTCTCCCCTAGAAAGTCGAGTCCTAGCAGGGAATCCCTCGTCGTCGTCGTTTTCGGTGGTGCTGGAGCGCCCCTGATGCCTCCCGCTGGCGACGCCGCCGTTCGCGGAGCCGCAGGACCTTCTGCGCCACCGCCAATCAAGTCCCCGACGGCCGATGACTGTGCTGCATGGCCAATGGAGGCCTTGCGCGCCGTCTCCTTCTTCTCGATGACTTGCTTCTCGCGGACCAGGCTCAGCGGGACGTCATCGTCGTCGCCGTCGAGCGTGGCCGGGTCGGGCATCGGCCCGTCCATGACCCAGCGCTTGAGCTCGTACTTGGTGCGGATAAAGTTCTCAATCTTGGCCTCGGATGGTGCGTGGCCAACAGCCAGCTTGGCTTCCCAGTAGCGGTTGGCGCGGGCGTTGCCCCATCGCAGCACGCTCTGCAGCTGCTCGTCCGTCCACGAATCGAGGTCGACCGACTTGACGCGGGAGATGTGCGTGCCCATGCCGCGGTGGATGCCCGAGCACCGGATGCAGATGAAGACGCCGAGGTTCCAGCTCGCCCATCGAGGGTCTAAAGGCGCGCACAAGCAAGGTTAGAATCGGCCGTGTTCTTTCCTGGCTTCAGACTGGTTGTGTGACGGTGCAATGGACAAGGCAAGCGCATAAGCGAGCGACCTACGTTTGTTCTTCTTGCAGTCGGAGCAAACCTTGTTGGCCTCGAGCTTCAACAGATTCTTGATCGTCGCCTGGTTTTGCGCCGCCCGCTCAGCGGCGGGGTTGGGCGCCCGTCTCGACATCTTTGATAACCGAGTGTTGTGGTGGTAAAGGGTGTACGCTGGATATTTTTCGGCTGTGAGGGGGTTCTATGAATGTATCGCCAAAGATGTCGGCTTTTGGCTAATAAAGTGTTGCCTGGGGACGAATGCTGCAAGTGTTTGGTCCAGTGCCCCTTGAATTATGTATTATGTTGACTGCCTGGCTTGACTTGACACATCCCACCGCCAGTGATTAGGTAGCCACCTTGAGCCTGTGGCGCGTGTGTGGCTCAACCCGATGCCCCACAATTTGGATTGCTTGCAAGCCATGTGCTTCGATGGTGAAGGAAAAACAAAAAAATAAAAGGAGAGACAATGGAGTATTGGTTTTATCCATGTCGTATGAATGAATCCACACTATTTCCACCGTATTTTTTCCGAGTCAATGCGATTTGTAAACTTGTGGTGAGGTCATTGACCCCTTCCGGGTCTATTCTCACAGTGGCGACATCACAGTGGGTATATCCGGAGCCGTGGCTGAAGTGATTCGGACTCGAGGATAATTGATTCCACAACCTGTCTAACGTGTAATGAGCCGTGATTTGTCACTTCAGTGTATAAGAGAGTGCGGCATCTCCATCTTCCACTTCTCATCTCCCAACTCCCTCCATCATCGATTTATCCCCTCATGAGACTCAGACCATTTTTTGCGACATTCGTCCAAACGCTCTCTCACTTTCGACTTCGTACCCCGCCACGACCCGGCTTGAGTACATTTCATCAAGCAGCTCCATTGCGCTCCATGTCCGGTATCCCCTTCTTCGGAGCCTTGTTCGGATCATCAGCCTCCAAGTCTTCCGACATGTCGTACCCAGACAAGCGCAGCAATGATGAGTGGCGAGCCGTATTGAACAAAGGTACAAAACACCCCCCTCTCAGTCCGGTCTCACTCACCCATCTCCATCCGATATTGACCTTTTGCTTCTACAGAGCAGTTCCGCATCCTCCGCGAAAAGGGCACCGAGCGCCCCGGCACCGGCAAGTACGACAAGCACGCCCCAGACTCCGGCGTCTACACGTGCGCCGGCTGCGACGCGCCGCTCTACCGCGCCAACCACAAATTCCAGTCCGGCTGCGGCTGGCCGGCCTACTACGACAGCATCCCGGGCGCCGTGACCCGCCACGAAGACCGCACCCTCGGCATGCTCCGCACCGAGATCGTCTGCTCCAACTGCGGCGGCCACCTCGGCCACGTCTTCAAGGGGGAGGGCTACGCGACCCCGACGGACGAGCGCCACTGCGTCAACAGCATCAGCCTCAACTTTACCGAGGATGAAGGCAAGGCGAAGGAGAGCAAGGCGTAGCGTGTGATTTGGGCGAATGTATGTGGGATTGAATGTACAATGATGTAAACTGAATGTTGAGTGACGAAGCGAGGCGTTGTGGCAGGAAATGATCCTGTCGGAAGGCTGTGATGACAGCCGAGGCTTATAGTCGGCTTACAAGATCAATTGATCATTATTTTGTAGTTATTTGCAAAGTGACATACATACATGTCTCGATAGCGTGCCCATAGGTGCCATGAGAGTTAACGTGTGAGCAAGGCACTTCCGTCAATCGTTCCGAGTAAAAGATTAGGAGAAATTTTCAGCTCTTGAAGCTCTCATATTTCAATTAGCTCTCATCCTACAGTAAATTTCAGTTTGTACTTTTGATATTCTGGCCAGTCCCTCTCTTGCCTTTAGCCCTTTGTTATTGCGCGCAAAGACAGTCTCTCTTTCAGTCGCAATCGATACTCTAAATAAACAAAGGCCAGGTTTTTGTTGTCGCTTAATGCCCCCACCAATAAGTTAAATATCCCGCCAGGACGTCTTATTTCCCATGCTCTCCCTGACACTTGGAGTAGAGGGCAAGGTACTTGCGAAGTATAAAGAAACAAACAGGTCAGCCGCTAGCGATGAGCAAAAGCAACGCTATGTACGGTTTATATCCAAGCAGTTGGCTAAGAATGAGGGCCGTGGCCCAAGTTTCCTAAATGCTCCGTGCCCCCAACATCCCGCGCATTCGGAATCCAGCCGAGAATATATATATGATTAACGTATCCAAAGACATCAGGATAGTTTTAGGCCCTTCGGGCCCTTTCTTGGGCTCTCTGTTCTCGTGCAGACCGAACCAAAGGCGATAGTTGTGCAAGATCCACACATGATTTCATGAATTCGTGCTATTAAGGCGGTTAGAGGCTACAAATAACTCATAGCTTACTGGGGTGACTCACTCTTAGTAAATCGTGAGCGCTGGCTCGCTTCTCGGGGTCGACCTTGAGGGCAAAGTACAGGAAATCCCTAAAGACAACCGATAGCTCACTCTCATTTCTAATTTGCGGAGTGCCGTTCGTTGCAATAAGCCACAGCGCGCGAAGCGGTGACTCGGTAAGGTATGGCGGCTCGCCTTCAATCATCTCAATGGCCATGATACCAAGTGACCAGATATCAACCTTACGGCCATACTCTTTGCGAGTGACAACTTCGGGTGCCATCCAGTATGGAGTTCCAACCATGGTAGTGCGCTTGTTTTGCGCTTCGTTGATGGTAGCACAAAACCCGAAATCAGCTGCTTCGAGTCAGTCATGGTAACGGAGAGTGTCATCATTCCGGACTTACTCAGCTTGATACTCCCCTCACTGGAAAGTAAAATATTGTCGGACTTGATGTCGCGGTGAATGACTCCCTTGGAATGCAAATGTTGCAGACCCTTGAGCGCTTCGCGACATACAGAAGCAATTTGCCCCTCAGTCATAATGTTAAAGGTCACAACATCCGTTAAACTTCCACCCTCCATGAATTCCATTATCACCCAGAGTTCACCGCCGGTAAGAAAGCTGTCGATATAATTGACGATGTTGGGGTGTGAACTCTCCTTCATAACAATAATTTCGTTAATTATGAGGTCCTTCTTGGGTTGTTGTTCGAGGTTCATTTGTTTAATGGCAACCAATCGATTGCTCTGCCGCTCGTAGCCCGTGAAGACGCCGCCAGATGCACCTTGGCCAATCTTAGTCAGGCCTCTGAATATCTCGCGGGGATCTCCATCGCTACATATACGCCTGAGAGCCGAGATGATGTCGATACCGCTGTTCTGTCTGGAGCGGTGCCGAGGTCGTGCCTGAGGGTTCGGGGTTATGCCAGGTTGGTAGCGAGCTCCATTGGCCTCTCTTGGCATGTACCCGGCAGCCATGGATGGTGCCTGGGTAGGTAGCTTCTTGCTAGGAGCTCGTCCAACCTGACCAGCCATGGCTCCTTGGGCTTGGGCCATGGCTTGTTCGTGTTGCTGCTGAATCATCTGCTGCTGCTGGAGAAGTGTGGGTTGCTGCACAGAAATCGGCGAGCCTGTATGTTGAGGCGAGAAAGGCGAGGTACCAGTGACCCTAGAATTTGAGCGGGATCTGTGCTCCTCCGGTAGCATGGGTCCGTGATCCGGTTCGGGATTCATGATTCCAATACCGGAGTCTTGTGGTGTACTGTAGGCATTTGAAGGGCCAGCACGGTTGCTCATGCTAACGGGAGGGCGCGGTGCAGGTCGACTGGGCACCATGTCTTTCGATACTGGTAGGCCGAGGCCCTTGGTTGGCGGAACTGGTGGTGGCGCGCGAGGGTTTTCGAAGCTTCCTTTATGGGCATGTTAGCAGCTTTCGGCTCAGTGGAAAGGAAGGAGATTTTTACCTATATAGCTGGTAGGATACGTGGTTGGCGAAGCGGGATTCGAAGGATTGGGACTGGCATATTGTGATCTGTCGGCAGCAGCATAGCCGAACTTTTCAAGCACCTGATCCTCGGGGGCCTTCTCGGTAGTTTCTTTGTAAAACTGCAGAATGTCTACCATGGTCTGGGGGTTCTCGCGACGCTCTTTTTCGGGGATACCACTTTCGTTGATTAATCGTTGCCATTCTTTCGGCAGACCCTTGGTGTCAAGTTAGCAAATGTCGTCATGAGGATGGTTGGTGGCGGGGTCCATTGCCATACCGTGAACTGGCCAGTAGAGCTGTCGTAGCCAACATGGGTAACGTGAATGGGATTTTCTGGCGCCGAGATCATGGGCTTCTTTTGAGATCCGACCAAGCTGTTGACGAAACCAGAAAATCCCGACTTCTTGCGGACGTTGGGTGGTTTAGAAGGAGTGCCGCCGGACTCATCTGAATACCTGTTGGGGGTGGCGGCGGCTTGCGCCTCGGTTCGGGGGGTGCCCGACTTGTCAACGAGGGTGGCAGTTGAGTCCATGTTGGTGGCGCTTTTCGAAGAGCGGAGGACAGGCTTAGGCTTCTTGGTGCTGACAGCGCGGATGATTGGCGCAGCAGCTCGAGCAACGACGGTAGTTGTTGTAGACGAGGACGACTTTTGCGGATAGACGGGGATGGATGGGCGTGGAGTAGCAATGTCGTCGGCAGCGACAGTGTTGGTGTTGGTGGTACCAGGAGTCGAGCGAGGAGGCGACGGGGTGAAACTTGGCTCGGAACTGTACGAGGTCGAGTCGATGCTGCTGAGGATGGCAGCGCCGTCAAAGGGTGCGCCGATTAGATCGTCTGCGACGGGGGTTGCGGGCGTGGGCGCGGATGGTGGTGGTGCAGGCTGGCGAAAGTGCGGCTCAGGTTGCAAGGACGGGCTGTTGCGGTAGGGAAGGCGTGCGGAATACGACGACGACGAAGGGCCGACGGCGGCGGCAAAGTGACCCTGCTGCTGCAGCGGCGACGCATTCGACGACTGGGCCGGTGTAGGATGGCGGAGCGAGGGTGAGGTCGAGGTAGCAAAGGCGCCTGTGATGGTGTTGCTCGGTCGCACGGGCGGGGGCGCACTGGGCGTGCGACGAAGACTATTCGCAGAGCTGCGTTTGCTGTGGATAGAGTGTGCGTCGTGGGCGCTATCTACGCCCGAGGAGGAGCGAGAGTAATGATGGGACGACTTTTTGACAAGACGGCGACGCTGCGATGTACTGGTAGAGTTGAGGTGGGACAGATTCTTGCTGTCCATGTTGGGAGAGGGAGGAGGAGAGGACGAGCGAGACAGAGACAGGATGAGAAGGAGAAACAAGAGAGAGGCACCCGGTGGTGGATAGGCAGGTTGGTCTTGTCTGTATCAGCAAGGTTAGTAGGGGAGGTCTCAGACAGAACAGACCTGCCCAGCAAATTAACTAGTTCGTTTGTACCTGTTATGTAGTAGCAACTAACTTGGTAGTTGGGTTAGTATGTATGTAGGTAGTTTGCCTGGCGGGCGGCTCCTTTCTCGCAGCTTTCTGCGCGGCCACAGCGATTGGAGGGAGGGAGGGGGGGGGGGGGGGGG
>MWMN01000003.1:322414-367355 GCA_002968875.1 Cordyceps cicadae | reverse complement strand
GGGGGGGGGGGGGGGGGGGGGGGGGGGGGGGGGGGGGGGGGGAGAGACAAGAAGGAGGAGGGACGTGACTTTAATTGATGGATGAGTGAGGTGTGGGAGTGGTGTGGTGATGCCAGTGTGTTATGTACAGGACGGCACGGGACAGTCAGAGGTGGACAGTTGTTCTCACGAGTTTTTTTTTTTAGCAACTCTGAATGGGAAGGATATTAGTTATCTAGTGAGTGTTATTAGTGGTGATTTCAGTGGACAAGTCTTTGTGATTGTTTGTTGGGTGCTCAGTTAAGTAAGGCAGGTAAGTTAGGTCGGTACGGAGTTCAGTAGGAGGTAGGTACCAACATGGCTTGGGTACGGACGAGGTTACCCCTCCAAAAGGTTAGTTTCAGTTTAGGTGCCAGTGCGTGGCGCTTTCAGGGTACCTAGTCACTGGTGGATAACATGTGGGCTTCCAAGTGCCAGATCAGTACTCCCAAGCACAGCCAAGTACCTGAGCAAACAAAGTACCTGACGCTCTACATAGCTAGTTAACTAGGTAGGTAGGTAAGCTAGGTAGTACATAGGTACATACCCGGAGTCGGCGAGAAGTGAGCTTTACCTCCTTCAAACCACCACCATTTCTTCGTCCAACTTCTATCCTCAGTGTATGTATGGCTGGTACTGTTTTAAAAGCCGCCCTATACCTCCCTACCTGTACTAACTGAACTTTACTCTTGTAGGATGGCCACTAGAAGTCGTCCTTTGACTCCCTGTTCGACACCACCGATCTCAGGGCCCGATTGCCCCCACCGTGTTGGAGGTCAGCACAAGGCCCTTGGCACAATTTTCCTGCGAGAGCTGCCCGATGAGGAAGCAGAGCTTCTAAGCTGTACACAATGCGGCCACCTTTCACGACGAGCTGACAGCCTTTTCAGCTTGCGACTAAGAAACCCGCGCGCTGTTGTCGGTCAGCCGCTGCTGGTTTCTTGCTTTTGTAGGTCAACACGAGTGCAATGCCACAATGGCCACGATTTGACGATGGACACGTTTGCCGCGGACTCGACTCGGCACTGCATCGAGCTTTGCAACTATATATGCTCGTTGCGCCCCGACCCGTTTCCCCCAATTTTCATCGAACTTCTAGGCTCTTTCGAGTCAGCAGCCGCTGATTTTGAGTAAGTATGTTGTTGATCGAAGTGAATGAACACGACAAGGAAGTGTGCCGGAGTGGCACCGCCTAAATTGCAATCTACGTTGTACGTACAACAATTCTAGCATTTGGCTATGCTCGTAATAAAACGAGGAAAATCATAGAACACGTTTTGAAACTATTTTATTTGAGTTCTGTACATGCTTCTTTCATATTACCCACCTTCCATTGTTTTTTTGTTTTTTTTTTTGCAACTTTTTCTCCAACCCAGGCATATTCCTTTCCTTTCCGCAGGAGCTGGCTGGCGGAGCCACCAAGATGATTCATGCAATGATCAGGCTATGGGCATTGGCTTGGAAATGATCGTAGACGCTCTGACAGGTTAGTGAGAAAGCGGCTGACGGAAAAATCTATTTCTGTAGCAAAAATTGCTTGCTCACATTTTGTGCATGTCGACAAAGCGTGCCTTTCCTTTCTCCACTTGACTGAGCACCGTCCGCTGGCTTCCGGCCCTCGACCACTTTTGGTTGCTTAGGCCTGGTTGCCTGTAGGATTCATGCGGCTCTCATCGATGTAGATGCTGCTTATTTATTAGCTTATCCTAGGCTGAAAAGTCGTGATACTCGGATTCTTGAGTGTCCCGGCGTGAAGAATACTCCACCCGAAGCATCAAGCCACGGTTTTACAACCTCTCTTTACATGCGTCTCGTGTAACCATTCACTGACAAAGTCTTGTCAATCTGCGTATCAAGAGCCGACGACGGCGAGAGAGTGCGTGAATATAGACCCACGGTTGTAGCCAATGATTTGCTCTTGCATGCTTTCTGGCCCCGGGTCCGCGTGCGCCCGGATAGTTAAACATAAATTGCGATGAAAGGGAATAGCGCGAGCATGGGACACCCTGACCATTCTCAAACACACCGGAAGTGGTTCCATATGATGTTCTGTTGACACGCTTAAGTGGTTGCGACATTCATTCTGGTGAGACCCAGCCAAAACTTGTAAAGCGCAACACTAACTAGGATAGCGATATTTTATTGGGCTGCCAAATGGAAAGGGGACGAAAGCCCAGTATAAGGCTTCAGCAATTGGTTCTTCTGTACGGATACCAAGCCACGAGTGAACATTCAAACCCAAGCAAGTGATAGCTGCAGGCACCCGTAGCTGATGTGAGGCATTGTCACCCGAAGCAACCTCACTCCACTGGCACCGGGTGTTGCGGACAATGGTTGCGGCCAGATGTGTGTTAATATATTGTATGCATTGCATACATGGTACGAATTACAAAAGCACCAACCAGTACTCCGTAACGCATCAACACATCAGCGGCATGCATCTGCAAATTGGCGGGGCTTCATCTGCCATGGGCCTGTCGCAGGATTAGGCTAAAAGTCCCGTCCGTGTTTCGCCTTTTTTTTTTCCTTCACGATTTCCCAGCCGGGGAACGCTTGAGACGAGTCTAGGAAGGCAGACATTGCGAGCCAATGCCGGGCAACAAGGTCGAGGTTTGTCGATCAAACGGCGGTGGACAAGTCATGATGCGACGAGGCTTGACAAGACAAGATGGTCGGTAACCGTGAGTAATAAGCCGCCAGCCGCAAGCCGCAAGCCACGATCCACCAACACCGCAAAAGGTACAAAGTATGGATAGCCATTGCTCACTTGTTGCGGGATACCGGTTGACTGACACCGACTCTGGCTGGTCGTTGCTCCAGAATGTCTCCAGAATGGACTCCAGAAGGCTGTTCAACTTTTTTTTTGGAGCCGTGGGGAGTAAAACGCCAAGCCCACTCACATTTGACACAGTTGTTGGCCGGCCTGCAAGATTTTTTATTCGTACGTGGTGTGATGAGGATTACATACCTACCTTGTAACTCCTAACTAGGTAAGTCAGTAACTAACTACCTGTTGGAACTCACACACAATTTAATATTTTAATCCGTAACGAATCAGCCTGGTGGTCATCTGCCTTCTTCATAGCTATTCCTTGTCGTCTTTTCCAGGCCAGACCAGAGATGGGAGTCCACGCCTTCTAAGTAGATCCATTGTCACGCTGGTCACCAAATTACCGCATCTTGTCACTGCTCCTCGTCCCACCAATATGAAGAGGCCCATTCCAACTCCCCGAAAGCCTTTTCCAATCTCGTTTGTCGCCGATCGAATTTCTCCCGGCCAGCCCATCTGAGTCAAACCTCGCACTCTCATGTCGACCTCCTGAGCGACATTTCGAGTGTCGATTTTGGCGAAGCTTTTAACCAAGCTCATTGAATTAACGGGAAGGTAGACTAATTTATACTAATAAAAGGTGGTAACAGGCAATTCTCGGCGTGGCAAACGGCATCGGGTGCATGGTAGAGCTGCTGATTGAACCCTCTCCCCGTCGTAGCATATAGCCCTCAACCAGAATGAAAGCAAGGCTCGCCACCTAGAGGCAGTGTGATGCCAGGGCTAGAAAGGAAAATCAAAACTTATGCCGTGTTATTTGCCTGACCATTGATACTTGAAGGATTCTCCCTATGTTGACCTCTTGAGCCTTGCTTTACAGGACGGCTTTGGAGAGGTTTTTGACCAAAGCTATCAATCATAGTGGGAGAGGAAAGAAGAAAAGGAAGTAGGAAAGAAAGAAAGAAGGGAAGGAAGAAAGAAGAAAGCCTCAAAAAGAGGTGGCGGTAGACGGGTCTTATGCCACTCAAGGCAGTTTCCTCCTTTCTAACTCAAGCGGTGAGCTGGGCATTGGCAATGATGCCGTGTCCGTGACCAACAGCCTTCTCGGAAGTGCAGGCGGCAGCAGCTCAACAGCGGTATTCCGCAGCTTGTTTGCGTGTGTGTCGGTCTTGAAGTCGTCAGACACCATGGTCAAAACCATCACTTCGCAAACCTCAGACGGTACAACCCGGCGAAGCGCATTCAGCCTGAAAAAAACAGAATGTTTTATGAAGCAACACTTACTTATATTTACCTATAGAGATTAAATATCAAATATCAAAGAAACAGCTGAGAGGTATTAGTATGCGTTTACAGTGAGACCATGGGCTCCTTTTTTAAGTATTGAGGAAAATGGCGTTCCCGGCTCTTTCAGAGCCAATATTATCCATCTAATACAGTAGAAATATCTCCAGATGGGCAATATGTTTGTATAAATGGGGACAGTGTCACCTCTACGATCTGGCCGGCACGAGGCATGTATAACTATTGTTTGCCGTAGTCTTGGTGGAACGTATGCCGGCCTAGGAGAAGAGTGCTGCCATCGAGATTATTTTAAATTTTCACTACATTTTCTTCAGTGGGGTGAGCTTTGTGAAGCGAGATACGGATTATGCAAAGTCATACAACTACAAGTCCTCACACACCATGGAAGGATTGCCTGTGGGCAACTTCAGGACCGGCAAGCCGGAACATCGCTTCTATACTCAAATCCTGCCTATTCAGAGTGCCTGTTTGTGTACGTGCCGAAGATATATCCTGGCAACCCCAAATACAATACTCATATTCGCCCTCCACCGTCTTGAGATGTCTTTATACCCAGTGTTGGATTCAAGCAGCGGTATGCTGCATACCCCAGTCCACCCCAGTTTCGCCCAGCTAATTGGCTATATACTTAGGTCGTAATTCTAAAACCAGCCTGGTCGAGTTTTTCTGGCCAGCTCTCATCGACTACAAACGAGTGAAGCCTCGTCACGAAGAGGTTATCTTGGACGCGCCTACCCTACAAGGGCATCGACATTGGGCCTGAAGCTGCATAGTGACCAGGACCTCTCGCAGACTTCTAGTAACTAGTTTGAGGCACACGCCTGTGCCACATGATACAGTTTATCTTTCAATCAAGTTTTATGTTCATGGCAGAAACGGCCAGCATAGACAAATGACACTCGACCACTCCGATGCTTAGACTGAGCTTCCCTGTTAGTGAATCTCGGCTCGGCCAAGAGTCTAGCATGAAAGAAATGGATTATCTGAGCACCGTTGTTTGTTTCGAAACCGACAAGATTGACATAGAAATCACAGAGACACGCGACTATCTGGGTCCTTGCGATGGCATCTCCAACATTGTGCTTGTGCCAGTCAGTGCCAGTGCCAGCCGCCAGCCTGTGTAGCGTTGTACCTGTTCTGCAAACTGAAACCCTCCCGGGATCAAGTATCACGCGACTTGTGATACGGTCTTTTGGGTCAACTGTGATTTTTTTTCTTTTCTTTTTTTTTTTTTTTTCAAGTTTTTTTTACATGGAAGTGGCTCTGAGAAACATGCGGCGGCGAATCGATCCGGGAAGATTAAAGTACATCGCCGCGTGATTTTGTTTTCTACACTAGCCTTCAGTACATCACTTAGCAGGATTATGGGATCGCATGTACCTGGCGGTACTTGACTAGCTACCTTGGAATTGGTGAGTTGCGGGGTCTTCTAAAGTACTACCTGGGTACCTTTAGGTCAGCCTCAGGTTCTCGGGACTGCGTGCTACCTCAAGTGTAATGAGCAATTACCCAACTTGATGGTTACAGTAATATTGTAAAAATAACAAAATTTGGTACAAGTGCTACTTGAGAAGTTATGTTATAAAGTCGTGACCGGGTCGCATCCCCCAATTATCAAAACCTTCACGTCTATCCGCTCCCATCGAGAGCAAACTCGTTCGTGGTCTGTTCGGCCCAGGTAGCTAGCTGCCCACTGCCCACCGCCCACTGCCCACTAAAGACGTCCCAGGTAGGCAACTTCTCAGGCAACCTCAGCCCCTTGTCAGCGCTCCTTGTCCACTGTACTTGGCCAGAACTCGACCACACGACTCGACTGACAGGCGCAACGTGGAGAAAGCTGGAGAAACTTCCACATCACCCTCTTCACCCCATCTGCTCTCCTGCTGCCCCCTTTGCCATCATCTGGCACCATCGTCAATTCCTTTGGCCCTTGCCTTGCCTCTTGGTTTATTCCTCTGGTCACCGGTTAACGCTGTCTGTTAGCGTCTGCACAATGTTCTAGACGCCCACACGACTCTACACCCAAAATTACTGCAACTGCCCGCATCTCTATCGCCCCCCCTCACCCTCGAGACACCACCTCCGTCCTTGTTGGGTCGGTCGTATTTTCTGCATCAACCTATCGCTTACAAAGCGGTAAGTCTCTCCTGTCGCGATCCGCCCCTCCTAGCCCTGCATGCTCCCGCGAGCCGGCTCCGAACGGCCCCAATTGATCATGGTTGGAGACTAATCCCTGCCTTAGACAGTGTTCGCTCCTCTCTGGCCAGCCCCCCCGATCCTGACATCCCGTAACCTGAATTCCTCACCATGGCTTCCGTCGAGCCCGCAAACTCTGGTGAGCTCTCTGCCGCCCAGAAGCTCATGCAGATGCACGCCGAACATGTTCCCCATCCCGTTACCGTTGAGGACGTCCCCGATGTCGACCTCCCCAAGCCCGTCAACACCGCTTCTGGTTCCTGGGCCGCCCCCGTGACTTCGAGCGCTGCCGGTAGGCAGAAGGAGAACCAACCTTCCCTCGATACCCAGTCGCACGAACTCTTCCCCGAGCTTGGTGCCCCCAAGGGCAAAGCTTCCAACGTCGCCCCCGTCTGGAGTGCCAAGAACGGTGCTCCCAAGCAGAACGGTGCCAACGGTGCTTCTCATAGTGTCGCTGCTACCGGTCCTGCTACCGGTCCTACATCTGCCAGCCAAGTCCCGCCCCCCGTCATGTCCATCCCCGGACGCAAGGTCGAGTCCGTTACTCTCGAGCCTCAGTTCATCATGGAACGGAGCAAGCTCAAGAGACCCATCCCGGAAATTCTCCGCGACTTGAACCGTAAGTCGCGTGCCAACATCACCATGTCTAGCGTTAGCAATGGTCGCGTCAAGTTCGACGCCACTGGTCCTCAGGATGTAGCTCAACAGGCACTCAAGGACCTGGTGGCTCTCATTGGCCGACGAGTAAGTCTTCCAGTATTATCATGCTGCCAGACACTGCTGACATGTAGTTTAGACCGTCATCGAAGTCCCGATTCCATATGCCGCTCGTGCGCACATCATTGGCAAAGGCGGCTCCGTAATCAAGGCTCTGCAAGAGAAGACTGGCGCCAAGATTCAGCTCCCCAAGGCGGACGAAAACCAGCATCCCGACGACGACGAGGATGCCACCATTAATGTTTCGGTTGAGGGCAATGCGCTCTCTGCTGCTTCCGCACGCAACGAGATCCTCAAGATTGCAAACGAGCGCTCCGCCACTGCCCAGACTAAAGTCCGTGGTATCCCCGCCGCTTTCTATCCCTTCCTCGCTGGCCCTGGCAACTCACGCGCCCAAGCTCTCGAGGAGGCACACGGTGTTCAAATTCGGGTCCCTCCGCACCAGCATCTGAGCCGCGGACCTGCCCCCGTCCCAGCTGCCTCTGGCCAGCGTCCCACCTTCCACCCCGCCGGCTCCGATGACGAGCATATCCAGCTTGCCGGTGACCGCGCCGCTGTTCAGAGCGTTCGCGCCGAGCTCGAGAGACAGGTGGCTGAGCTCCACAAGCAGCTGGAAATTGAACAGCTGTCTATCCAGCGAGGGCGCCAGCAGTTCATTATTGGTAACCGTGGTATCCCTATGGAGGATTTCTTCGCCGATACAGGCTGCGCCATTCTTCTTCCGGCCGATGATGATGAGGACGATCTCATCACCATTGTCGGCCCACGTGACCAGGTCCAAGTCGGCGCTGATAAGGCTATGGATCTTGCCATGGGAATGCAAATGTCCAACATTGATCTCACCAGATTCCACCGCACTGCCCCCGGTGGTGCCGCTGCCCATGCCACTAATGTGACGCGCTACCTTCGCCAGCGTCAAGAGATTGCCCGACTGGAGAAGATGTACAGCGCCCACATCAACACGCCCTTCTCCCAGGACGGCGCCCTGCCTTGGGAGCTGTACTCACGAGACGGAAAGAACGCTATCCGTGCGCAGTCCGAGATCACTGGCATCATCAACGGCCACCCGCCTTCCAGAATGAGGAACGTCACTGTTGATCCCTTCTTTCACCAGCATCTACGAGTCGATGTTTCTCCTCGCCTGAAGAAGGAGTATGGCGTGCAGCTGGTCGTTCCAGAGGGTAATGACCCTAGCGGATCCGTACTCCTCGTCTTCGAAGGACCCAGCGGGGTTGAGAGCAGCTACCAGCCTCCTCGCGTAAAACCCACCGACGCCGAGGTTACTGATTTCCAAAAGGGTCTTGCTGATGCACAGAGGCATATCGTCGACCTAATCAACCAGCAAGAGAACATTGAGAGCGTTGTCCTTGACGTTCCCACCAAGTACCACGAGAAGCTCCGCCAATTCATCAAGAAGGAGCAGGAGCACCGTGCTGCCAACACAATCCCCATCCGTGTGACAAGGGTTGGCACTGCCGTGACCCTGCGCGGGCCTAGCAGTGCGGTCAAGGCCATTGCCATCGAGGCTGCTGCATATGTTGAGCAGGAGAAGAAGGACGACAAGGAGCGTGGCTTCACCTTGTCGTTTGATTTTCCTCAAAAGTTTGCCAACCACCTTATTGGCAAGGGTGGTAGCAACATCAAAGAGCTCCGTCAGCGCTTTGATGTTGAAATTCAGGTGCAAGACGGCAAAGTTGAGCTCAAAGGGCCCAAGGCCAAGGCCGAGACTGCCAAATCCCACATCTTGAACCTAGGCCGCACTCTGGCTGATGAGACTACCCACACCCTCAAGATTGATCCCAAGTACCACCGTGAACTTATTGGTAATGCAGGTACTCAGATCAGTCGCCTCCAGACACGGTACAAGGTTCTCATCTTCTTCCCTCGCTCCGCCAAAAATGCCTCCGATGACCAGTCCAACCCCGACGCCGCCAGCGACGCCGGCAAGGGCCGCCGCCAGCAGGCTCCTGACGAGGTCATCATCCGCGGCCCTAAGAAGGGTGCTGACGAGGCCCGCGACGAGATCTTTTCTCTTCACAAGTACCTGGAAGAGCA
The DNA here is from genome assembly GCA_002968875.1 of Cordyceps cicadae. Taxonomy (NCBI): domain Eukaryota; kingdom Fungi; phylum Ascomycota; class Sordariomycetes; order Hypocreales; family Cordycipitaceae; genus Cordyceps; species Cordyceps cicadae. Next base: position 358,294 of record MWMN01000003.1, on the reverse strand, counting down.
CTCGGTGACAGCTACCGTCGCTGTTCAGCAAAAGCAGGTTGGCTCCTTGATCGGACAAGGCGGTGCCGCTCTCGACGAGCTGCGCCAGCTGACCGGCGCCCGCATCGATGTTCCTGCCGACCGTGATACCGACACGGTTGAAATTTTGATCAAGGGTACCGCCACACAGGTCGCGAAAGCCAAGAAAGCACTTGAAGAGAAGCGTGCCGTTTTTGACGACACCATTGTCAAGACAATCGATGTTGAGAAGAAGCATCATCGCGCTCTAATCGGAGCTAGTGGTAAGTTTGTTCCGGTGTTTTATCAAACTGCGTGTTAACGTATCATAGGCTCTGCTCTGCGCGAGATTGTCGTCGGCGCCGGTGGATCTGACGACCGTCGTTCTCTAGCCCGAGCCATCCAGTTCCCAAAGCAAGAGGCTGATGGTAACACAATCAAGGTTGAAGGCCGCACTGATGTCGTCGACAAGATCATCAAGCGCATCCAAGAAATCGTGGCCCAACGTGATAGCCAGGTGACTGATGTCATTGATGTGCCTATCGATCAACACCGAACTCTGATCGGTCGCGGCGGTGAAGCTAAGCGCCAGCTGGAGACAAAGCTGGATGTCAGCATCGATGTCCCTCGCCAAGGCGACGGCAAGACCGGCGTCAAGATCTCAGGACTTGCCGAGAACGTGTCCAAGGCCAAGGAACACATTGCTAGCCTCCTCAAGACGCAAGAAGGCGAGACTATCCAGGTCCCGCGTAACGTGCACCACGCAATCTCCAACAATGGCCAGTTTTTCCGCCAGCTTCGCAACAACCACCAGGTCACCGTTGATCATGCTGGCCAGAAGCTACCCAGCAAGCCCGAATCGGGAGCGCGTGTGACTGGTGGGACACTACCTTTGATCACCGACGACGCCGATTCTACGGCAGACGCCCACTCGTGGCATATCGTCAAGGCCTCCAGCGGCGAAGCTGGTGACATCCCCTGGGTGCTTCGTGGCAAAACCGAAAACATTGCCAAGGCCAAGGAGCTGATTGACAAGGCGCTGGCCCAAGCTAAGAAGCAGGATGCCACGGGCTACCTGGTGCTCCCTGACCCCAAAACATACCGATTCGTCATTGGTCAGGGCGGTTCCAAGGTCAACTCGATCCGCCAGCAGAGCAACTGCAAGATTCAGGTGCCCCGCGACCAGGCCAAGGACGAGGCCATTGAGATAATTGGAACCGAGGAGGGTGTTGAAAAGGCCAAGGAGCTTATCCTCGCTGCCATTAAGGAGGGCCAGAGCAACAGAGACTAGGCCGTCTGTGTACGAGAAGTGGAAAATGTATGAGCAAGCCATCAGTGCCCGGCTGGCTAGTCATCCATCTATATTAAAAGTGTATACATGTGTCAGCGTTTGCCGGAAGAACGTGAAAACATTTACAATAGCTATTAACTCTACAATTTAAGAGATGAATTAATTCAAACCAAGTAGTCTATGATGAGTGATACTTGGCAGTTTACCAATGACGCAAAACAATCAATACTGCATCAGTTTCTCCGTCCCAGGTCAGCATGTGGTGCGCCCTTGACTTCGAGGTGGCTGGCCTGTTGTCACGCAGAGCAGTTATTCCTCATTATATGCTCGTTTATTGAGAAGAGCTTTGAATAATGCCGAGGGTAGACAAGGACACAGAACGTTGCAAGATATGTTTACATCTGTCTTCTTTTTTTTTTTTTCATGTCTGCCAGTGCGGCCGCTGGTTGACCAAGTCGCCAAGCTTAATAAACCACATTACATTATTCACGCTGAATTCTTTTCCTTTGCCACCAACCTCTCAATTTCGTCAGTGACATCATCCAGAGGAAATTGCACTCGGTCCTGCTTCCCCGCAGGCGCCTCCTCACCAAAATACATGTTGACGACGTATATCCGCCCGCCAAACTCGACCGTCGTGACCGACCAGCCGCCCTCGTCCAGATGCGCGTTCGGGATCCGCCCGAGATTCTTCGCCGCGTCCCACCTGCCGCCCTCGGAGTAGAGGACCTCTGTGCCCTCCGGGTGCGAGACGAGCAGGACCTCCTCGCCGAACCGGGGCGGCGCGTAGACGCCGTCCAGGCCCTCGCCGAGGGGCTCGGCACCGCCGCCGCCCTGCTCCTTCTCCTCCTGCTGCAGCGGCACGTGGACCGGCGAGCCCGTCTCGTGGCGCGTGTCGAAGCGGACGAGCCTGCCCCCGACGCAGTCGGCGACGAGCAGGGTGTCGCCGCCGTGGACGGCCTGGACGCCGCCGAAGCCCATGACGGTGTGGTCGGGCTCGGGGTCGAGGTACCACGGCGCGGCCCGGGTGCCGTCGGGTGTGACCTTGACGATGCTGCTGGGCCAGGAGCCGAGCACGTAGGCGTTGCCGCCGCGGTCGTGCTCGACGTCCTGGCAGCCGCCGTACTGGGGGCCCAGGACGTCTCTGAGGTTGAGCTGGAAGTCGAACCGGTTCTCTGGCAGGTTGTACTGGTGGAGCCAGTAGTCGCCGGTGATGTTCTGCCCGCCGGAGGAGAAGGCCGTGGACGCGCCGGACACGATGGACAGGCGGTCGTGGCGCTGGTCGAGCTGGACGCCGCTGGTGTGCAGCTTGGTGCTTCCGGTGATTCCGGGGATGGTGATGCTGTGCGTGACTCTGCGCTTGCGAAAGTCGTACACCTCTATCTTGTTGTTGAAGAGTGAGCTGTGCGGGCTTGTAAGCGAGCTGTGGAATGATAGCAAAAGGCTCGTTAGCGTCGCGTACCTAAAGTATACAACATCTCGCTTGGGATCTGTGTCCGCATTCTCGGGGTATAAACCCAATGAGTTGACGGTCAAATCGCCAGGCGGCAAGGCAGGAGCGGCCATTGTAGTGGTTGCAGGCAGGGTGAGGGTAGTTTAGCAGTCTACTACTGTACTGAACATTCAGACTGGTGACTTTCAATTAAGCTGGAGTATTTTCCGAGGTGGCATACGGGCTGCTATATATACGTGGCCAGGGTATTCAATGCAGCAATACCCGAATTGAGAAATCTAGCGAACCGCATAGTCCCTTTACCAGCAAGCACCTAGTGAGGCTACAGCGCGCTATAAAGTTTTTGAAGCCAGCGGATATTGCGAAAGAATTCAATACGTGATACGCATAACCATTGCGGTCGAGTCCGAAAGTGAGGGGAATTCATGCAGTCGCCGTCGGTAATATGTGGGATGCGCAAAATCGACATGAGGGAGAGCCGAGAGTTAAATTTATTAGGGGCTGGAGGGCGCTGGCTAAATGATCTTCCGTCCGTGTTCCGACTCGAAAAAATTGCGCCCTCTGGTAGAACTTGAAGTTGTTAGCCCGCATTTAAAACGGGATGCCGACTCTGCTGGTGGTCATGACTGCCTGGCATTTGTAATAAGACTTGGTAAGACTGCCAACGGGCGTTGTGGGTCAGGGGGGCATCTCGTCCTTCTCCTAGAAGTAATAAGGGGGGGGAGATAGATCTAAGCAAGATTTATTCTTGGGTCCTGGGGAAACAATGAATTGCTGAGTGAAGCAATCGGAGTGTCGGGGGCCATCGCTGGAGCGGGCAATGACAGCATCTCCGCGTAATAATCAAGATGAATGGGGACCAGAATAGTGGGCGGGCTGCGGGAGGAACAAGCCTGCCATGGACGAAGAAGACTATTTATAACGACTAACTTAGTAACCCGATTCTATTAATTGAATATGTCGAGTTGTTGGGGAAGGGCGGAGAAGGGGGGGGGAGGGGGGGGTGGCCGAGGGCTGGCCATTGTCATTGTCAAGATAAGAATCCGGGGAGCCGCTGCAGTATCCCTGCAATATTTCCTATTTTGCATTTGGCTAACTCAACAGCGGTTCTGGAACCCCGGCTTTCCCCTTGTTAAGCATGAAACATCTCGCCTCTGTAGCATCTGCCAACTTCCAAACTGGACAATGGTTCTGTAACGTGAGCAGCCTCGCCACTTGTCGTAGAAGAAGAAGAATGGCTATAGTGCCGATAACACAGGGGATAAAAGAAATGCACATTATCTGATAGGCTGCTCTAATTATAAGCGTCTAATTAGAGTCGAGAGCAACAAATATATCTACATCACACCCCAGCTTCAGCCATGACACGAGGTTTAACAAAGTACCCAGCCAGATAGGAAATCAACAATGGCATCTCTGGAAGAGCAGACTGGCAATCATCCTTTTGGCCCCGATCCACCGGGAACCATCTTGCTGGAAAAAGGTGAGTCTGCGAAGCTGCTCCTGTCGAGATGAGCTCGAATGAGCCACCACCCTTTTTGCTTCATCGTCCGTCCGTCTCGTTTCCATGCCTGGCCGCTGCATTCGCATCAGTCTCGTGCTGCTCCCTGCACTGCGCACAAGCAACCGAACTAACACGGCCTCCCCGCCAACTTCCCAGTGCAGCAAGCAAGCAGGGACACCATCCTGCATCCCGTCCCGACCGCTGATCCGAATGACCCCCTCAACTGGCACGCCTGGCGCAAATTCGCCAACTTCTCCTTCTGCCTCCTCTACGTGCTCCTCACCTACGCCGCCAACGGCATCACCTTCACCTCATGGGGACAGGTGCGGGCCGAGCTGGGCTTCTCCGTCGCGCAGCTCAACTCGTCCGCCGCCTTCAACCTGATCGGGCTCGGCACCGGCGCCGTCTTCTTCGTGCCGCTCGTGCACAAATACGGCCGGCGGCCCGGCTACATCGCCAGCTCGCTCATGCAGCTCGGCGGCTGCGTGTGGCTCGCCAGGATGCGGACCGTGGCCGACCTGTGGCTGGGCAACCTGCTCTTGGGGCTGGGCGGCGCCGCCGTCGAGACCATCACGCAGGTGACCATCTCCGACATCTTCTTCGTCCACCAGCACGCGGCGATGAACGCCTACGGCATCCTCTTCACGTCCATCGGCGCGTTCCTCGGACCGGTGGCCGCGGGCTACATCGTCGACAGCCAGGGCTGGCGCTGGATCTGGTGGTGGTGCGTCATCCTGGAGGGGGCCGCGACGATTCTCATCGCATTCCTCTTTGAGGAGTCCAAGTTCACGCCGTCGATCCCTTCCGAGCGGCCCGGGGGCGTCGCGGATGCCACGGCGGCCGATGATGCGCGCGACAACGGCGCGGATGCCAAGAAGACAGTGTCCATGGGCATGGACCGCACCGTCACGCACCGCTTCATCGACCGGAGCATCCCTAAGAGGCCGTATTGGAAGCGCATGGCATTCGTCACGATAACGCCCGGGTCGGCTTACCATAATCTGCTCGACCCTGTGCGCATCCTCTTCACCTTTGCCGGCATTGCCTACGCGGCCGTGACTTTTGGTGGCATCATCGCCATCTTCAACATCGTCGTCTCTGTGCAAGCGGAATTCTTGCTCGCGCCGCCGTACAACTTTACCGCCGCGGGGGTCGGGCTGATGAATCTCGCTCCGCTCATCGGCACCCTGCCCGGCGTCTGCGTCGGAGGCCATTTGAACGACGTCTGCATCATTTGGTTGTCGAAGCGCAATGGCGGCATGTTCGAGCCGGAGATGCGCCTGTGGTTCATGCTGCCGGCGGCGGTCCTGACCCCGATTGGCGTGTTGATGGTTGGACTAGGGATCAATTACGTAGGTTTTGGTTTTGCAAGCACTCGACATGTCAATCGAGACACTAGCTAACGCGCTTCCGTGCAGAAAGTAGCATGGCCTGTGCTGGCAGTCGGATTCGGCGTCATTGGATTTGTCATGGCAATCATTGCGAGTCTTGCCCTGTCGTATGCCATGGACAGCTACACCGGAGTAAGTGGGCTCTCGGAGCAGCGGAAACGTACTTGGCTAGCTCGGAGTAAAGCGGCAGAAAGATGCTAACGTACGATTGATTGCTTCTAGATTATCGGCACGGCAATGATTGGCATCATCTTTGTCCGGAACCTACTCGGCGTCGCCGTACTATTCGCGCTGGAGCCCTGGATCCAGGCCATGGGACTCGGCGAGGTCCATATCATTGTTGCCGTGGTGATATTTCTTATTCTCTTGTTGCCCGTGCCATTGCTCATCTGGGGCAAAAAGGCGAGAGCCATGTCGGCAAAGGCATACTATAGCATGGCACAGCGGCAGCCTACATATCGTGAAGGGTAAACCTGGAGGTTTATGAATTTAATAGGAGATGATTAATAATAGGGTCCACCTCTGAGGGTGCTGCCTTTCGTACCTACCTGTATGTACCTGTGTAGGTGCTGAGCCCAGGTACCTAACTATTTAGGTTGGTAGACAGGTAGCTCGACCGCTAATTTCCTTAGTTTCCACCGCAACACCAACTAACCTCCGTCTTATGACCCGCCTTCCTGCTTGACACCTTCTTAGTACCTTAGTAGTACCTTCCCTAAATTTAGCGGCAAGGAAGATGCCGACAAAACGGGGCGGAGCACAGGACCATGATAGATAGACCTTGACAAACCACGCCCCTGGCAAACACTGCAATTGACGAGGCCGATCACGCCTTGGATCACGGAGACGTAGCCCAAGCTGCAATACAACAACAACAACAACAACAACAACAACAACAACAACAACATACGTCGGTCTACCGTGCAAAGAGCAAAGAGATACCCACTACCGGCCGCAATGGTCTCTGCCGTCCCCGTCCCGCGGCCCGCGCCCTGGGAAAAGGTCCCCGACCACGGCCAGCTCTTCGTCCTCATCACTGGCGCAAACAGGTATGTATCTTCAACTACATTCCACGCTCCCTTCGCAGAGGCTAACCCCTCCTGCTTTCAACCACCCAGCGGGATCGGTCTAGGTATCGCGCAGCGCCTCATCGACGAGTTCCTCGCCACGCGGTCCCCGACCTCACACCTCGTCCTCATCCCCACCACCCGCAGCGCCCGCAAGTCGCTCGAGACGGTCCGCACGCTGCGCACCTACGCCAAAGGGGCCGCTCGCGCCCTCGAGTCCATCCTCCGCCGCCGCCACGGGCCCGGCGTCCCCGTCCCCGCCGAGCACCGCTGGCAAGACATCGCCGCACGCATACACGTCCTCTCGCTCGTGCTGGACCTCTGCGACCTCCGCGGGCTGTACGCCTTCGCGGACGCCCTGTGCGACGGCACCGTCAGCAACCCGCCGGGCCTCGACGACGAGTACCTGGTTGACGTGCGCGTGCCCCGGCTCGACAGCGTCGTCTACAACGCAGCCTATGGCGGCTGGGAGGGCGTCAACTGGGCCGGCGCCGTCAAGTCCTTCTTCTGCAAGGGCCTCATCGAGACGGCCACCTACCCAGACTTCAAGAATGCGCTGCCGACGTGCATACTGAACGAGCGAGAGAGCTACGGCTATGTAAGTCTTTATATCACCTGCGCGCCGCCCCCGCCGATCTGGGTCTTCCCATCGAGTCGGCTGCTGCCCGACTGCCCCCGCCACAAACAACCTTGCTAACCCGCGCCCCCTCTCTTACAGCCCGAAAAGCCCCTCCTCGGTGAGGTCTTCGCCGCGTGCACATTTGGGCACTACTGCCTCACGCACAAGCTGCAGCCGCTGCTCTCCCGGCCGCGGAACTCCTCCTTGGCGCCCGGCCGCGTTATCTGGTCGAGCAGCCTTGAAGCGCACCGCAGCACCTTCTCCGTCGACGACCTGCAGTCCTTCACCCGCACCGCCGCGTACGAGTCCGCCAAGCGGCTGACCGACATTCTCTGCCTCACCAGCACCCTCCCCCACGTGCGACCGCACACCCGCGCCCTCGTCGGACCCTCCCGCCCCGGCCCGCCCCCCTCCGACACCGACACCGACGTTGGCTCCTCCACCGCGGCCGACGACGACCTCGTCGGGCCCAGGATGTACCTCTCACACCCCGGCATCGTCGCCAGCACGCTCTTCCCGCTCCCCGCGTTCCTCTTCTGGCTGTACCAGTTCGCGCTCGTCCTGTGCCGCTGGTGCGGCTCCCCTTGGCACACCGGCGACGGCTACCGTGGCGCCCTCGCCCCCGTCTGGCTCGCCACCCGCCCGCAGCCCGCCCTCGACGAGCTCGCCGCTGATCGCATCAAGTGGGGCAGCGCCCGCGACCGCGCCGGCCAGTCCTTCGTCAAGCCCACCGAGGTCGAGGGCTGGGGCTGGCGCGGCGAGGTGGAGGACCCGGACGCCGAGGACGAATACGACGGCAGCCCCGCGGCCATGAAGAACAGCTGCGGGAGGAGGCGCGGCGCGGTCGCGGCGACGCAGGAGGACATTGCCGAGTTCGAGGCGCTGGGGGCGGAGTGCTGGCGCGAGATGGAGCGCCTGCGGCGGCAGTGGGAGGACATTCTGGACTTGTAATAGTTAATCGACCGGCGGCTTGTAGTCTTTGAGTGTGGTACAGTCGGATACAAAGGGGGGTAGAAGGACCTGGCATACGTCCATATCATTGCTATGGCAAACAACCAAATAAAATTAATAGAAGCTATGATATCAACAATGTCTCGTAGTATCGCAATGTCTCATGACATGGCAGCGTCTCGTAGTATAACAATGTCTCGCAGTCATGACAATGCCTCGCAGTAAAACACCATTTTGGTATCATGTATACATTGTACATCATCAGAGAAAGAAGGTGGTATATACGTCCGCTCTTGAATATTTCAAAATCCATACATTCAAGACAACTTGGTCTCTTATATAGGACAATATCTTGCGCATCATTCAAGGCATGTATATATATATATAAACAGCAGTGGATATTTGAGCAACATTTAAAAACAAAAGAAAGGCAATTCAAGTGCAGTTAAGCACGGCTGTGAAGCGATTCGCGGCCTGCCATGTCGCCCTGGAAGCGGCGTAGAACGATCTTTTCCTTGCGACCAAAGAGCCCAAGCATGAGCGGGACGGGGACGACGGCCATACAGACAACAGCCTGGAAGATGAGGTAGCGCCTCATGTTGCGCGGGGGGTCGGCGGCGTCACCGTCGACAAGGTGGTTGCCGATGATGAGGAAGACGGCGCCAAAGATTTGGCCACCGGCCCAGGCGACGGTAGAGGTGACCTCAGGGCCGAGCGGGTGGCTGACTTCAGTGAGAAACTCTAGGGCGACAGGAACGAGGGAGAAGCTGGAGGCGCCGAGGACGGCCATGATGACATAAGGTCCCGCGACACCAGCGGCATTATGGGTCTCGGGCATCCAAAGGAGGATGAGGTACGACAGACCAAGGATGGGGATGAGAATCTTGATGGAGAGGATCAAACTGTTGGTGCGGGCGATGATAGGGGAGGTGATGGCCGCGCAGACGATGCCGACGGCGATGGAGACGGCACCGCCAATGCCGGCCTCGTCATCGGTGAAGCCGTAGGGGACGAGGATCTGGTTCAAGAGCGAGTTGAACGAGTTGAAGAAGCCAACGAAGACGAAGAACGGGATGAGCATCAGCCAAAGCTCAAGAGAGGAGAGTACAGCCCAGGCTGATGCGCGGAGCTCAATCTTGGGCGTCTCGCCTGTCGGGCCGGGGGGCGTGGGCGGACGCGAGGGGATCGCGAGAGCAGGTACACAGGCGACGGAGGCAATAATGGCAACATAGAGCACCATGTTGGAGATATCGCCGACTGACGAGACCCAGAGAGGGTTGATGAGCTGGCCGAGGGCGGAGCCAAACGGGTTCGCGAGGGAGGTGACAGCGGTAGCAGCCAGGCGGCCGCGAGTTGTGAACCACAGGTCCGAGTAAGCCGAGGGCGCGCCAAGGACAAAAGGTTGGGCGAGGCCGATGACTATGGTACCGGCCATTGCGTAGCTGTACTGGCCACCTGAGCGATCCTTGGAGCCGGCGTAGCGGATCCAGTTGCCAACCAGCATGAGCACGGCAGAGGCAAGGATGGCGATGCGTGGAGAGCGGTGCAGCGCGACGATGGCAGGAACGGTGGCGACGACAAATGCAAAGAAGAAGGCAATACTGATCCAGTTGATGTCATTGTTTGAAACGCCATAGTAGGTGGCGGACTTGTCTGCTACAGGAGCGTATGAGAGCCACTGGTGTGCGTTAGTTTCTGGATGAGATGGGCAAAGTTTACGTCTTTGGGGATTGATCGGGCAGTATTTTACTTACACACCAGGACACAACAATGTTCATCAGAACCAGCTGGACGAGGCCGAACCAGCGGCGTTTGTAGGTGCGGTATTGCGTAGCGGGCGTGGACGAGTCAGTCAGGCGTCTCCCGGCGGTCTGCTCGCTCAGGCTGTAGACGGGCGATTTGGGCTTGCCGTCGGGCCGTTGAGTGTCCTGATCCATGGCGTTTGGTAGTTAGAAATGTGTGCCGTAGGCGAGAGAAAACCGTCTGTCGGCGGTGAATATGCCCCGAGGCTTGAGTCGGCGACCCTGGGAGGCCGCTTTTTGAGGTAGAGTCCACGAACGCGAAGTCGACCAAGTCTGATGAGATGAGAATCTGCTATGCCTCACGCGCCTGAGAAAAAAAGAGGCACGGGTGAGCCAGCGACGGACGGGTGTTTGTCCCAGTTTGTCAGGTTGGTGTGTGTGGCTGGTGAGACCTGGTGCTAACCAAAGGAGGCCAAGTTGTCTGTGGTGAATGCCTTCGGTTGAGGTTGGGCGAAAAGAGAGTCTTGGACAGAGGAGAAGATGAAAAGGTTTGCAGTTTGTAGGCTTTGAAACCCTGAACTAACGCTTCTGCTGGGGTTCGCGGCTGACTATTTCGAGGCTTGCAGGAGAGGCTAGCTGGGGTTCGTCGTTTGGTAGTTTGGCGCAGCTTATTTTTAGTGAGTTGGCACCTCGGCAGGGCTCTATTGAAAGACGTGGGGTTAACGATGTGAAGTGTTGGCCATAAAATGCTGAATGTCGATGTTGATGAGAGATGCAAGGCGGCGGCGGCGGCGGCCAAGACGAGCAGTGGCTACCGATCGGCTTCAGGATCAGGATCGAGATTGTCGAGAGGAGAGCAGTGGGCAAATCGACGCACGGATTGCTATTGATGATGATGCCTCAAATTCAAGACCAGGGAAGAAAAAGAAAGGGCCAAGACGGAGCTGTGCGATGGAAGACGGACGGAGGGCGTTTGCGTTTGTACCCGGCAAACACGAGACCGCGGCCTACCTGACCTTCAGGTGCACATATGTAGAGAGAAATGGGCAAAAAAAAAAAGCAGGAAGGGTCAGGGACAGGCTCACCAGAGGTGCCAGGACCTGGTGGGTATACATACATATGAGTGGATGGATCTGACAATGTGGTTGGGTTGACATGTGGAGGAGCGGATGATTAGATTTCGGATTGCCATGAATTATTATCTGGTCTGTTATTTTCTTCTTGTCCTGTCTGAGCGAGCGGTGCATCCGGAAAGCCAGGAAGGTTGGGTTGTGTCCGTCCCGTTAGTAGGTAGTCTGGAGGCTCATGAGTCTAGTGTTGCGGATGCATGCACCTCCACTGAAAATCCACTGTAGTTATGTAGATGGCCCCCGTGTGAACGGGGAGCGGGGCTCAGTGCAGATTGCAGATGACAAGATGGACTGGATGTCGACGAGCAGGCTGCGTATTTGGTCATTGCATTATAATAACGAAGCAAGCGCGTTTTTTTTTTTCTTAACTCACTAGTCACAGCACATGCATGCTGCATCATTAGCCCCCCTGCGGCCCCGTAATGGCCACTGGCCACTGTAACCCCGCCGAGAAAAGGTAACACCCACCGGGCTCTACTAAGTTAGCGCACCAAAAGAGTAATTCGCTCCTGAGGGCCCTATATCATTCCTGGCTGAGGCGAGTTATAGGGTCCTCTTCAACCCCTCCTCCGTGCTAGCGCTTTTTTATTAGCAGCCACATAGACCCGGCCCCAGAAAAGCCACGACGGCCTCCAGCAGCCCGCCCGTACGACGCCATCTCGGCTTGTCAAACTGTCAAGCGTTTTCCAGGCACGTTTGAAGAAGCCGAGTCAGGCAGCCTTGATTTGCTGGGAAATAAAACTAGTGCAAGCCTCTTGTTTCTCTCTCTCTCTCTCTCTCGCCCTTTCACGACCCCTTCGTATGGCCTTGCCTCTTTTGCCCTTTGCCGCGCCGCGCCGCGCTACCTCGTACCTCGCATCGATCGACTCTCGGTCCCTCCCAAGGCAAGGGACTGTGCGCTGGTCACGGCAGCGCAACTCATGTGCCCTCTTTTTTTTTTTGGCATCTTCATCATTTCAACAAGGTTCTCGCTAACTAGATTCTTCGTAACGAATCCTCTCGTTGGTTACCGTCGCATCTCCAGCTTGCGGACCTCGGAGAATTTCAGCATACTTGGTCATCACCAACCACGTCACCGCCAATCACTTCTTCAACATCATCTCCGAACAACAAAGGACGTGCGCGCTCGTATCTGGTTTCCCTCTTCCCTCGGCCAGACCAGACTCTCGGGTTTCTCAACTTGATCCAGCCGTCGGCCTGTATGCCGCACAGACGACGCCCCCAAAAACCATCAGCCCGGTACAGCAACAACAGCCAACAGTCCCCGAAACCCGCTCCTCCCTCCTTCTCATTCTCCATCATCCCATCCGACTTTGATTTCCTCCCGCGCCGACCGTCCCAACTAGTTAGTTCCCTCCTCCTTTCCTAATTTCCTTACTCTTGACGCCACCAGCCCGCAACAGGAAAGACGACCGCGGCAACCAAGTCCACTGTAAAAACGCCTCTTCATTAACACCCTCAGCCTTCTTAATACGAATGACACACTTTTTCTTCTGTAACAAGCTATCGACCGATATGGATAGCTGTCATGGGTCTGCTTGTCTCTTCAGCAATAGCGCGATAACATATTGCATTGAGCCACCAAGGTACAACTGGGGATTCTCTCGCAGGTTACCAGCAAGAACTGATTTGTCCTGGCTGCAAACGCCATCATCATCATCCAATGGCAACCTGTTCGAAGCCTCAAACATGTGGATCCCCCAGGGATCATTTATGCCTCGAGGTTTCGGCTCCTTGTCCACGTCTATCCATCCCATGATTATACTTTGACATTTCGGCGTCCTCTGCGTTACCTCACCCACCTCTCCCAGTCTCCCATCTTTCATACCCGTTTAGTCTTCCTGGTAGACAGAGCTACAACCAGCAAGTAGCCGTCTGTGGCCTTAATATGCGTAATCATAATCATGCTCCGCCCCTCTCTTCCCTCTGCACTGTCTTGACTCGGCCACGCAGCCCGCTTGACTCGCAAAGTGATTCGTTAAATGATTTACCTCTTGCTCCTCCTGCTTGGCCGGGAAATCAGCATTGCAGGCCGCTGAAACGTGCCTTGCATGATGTCGGCTCCGCCCGAAACCCGCTTTTGCTTTCCTTCTTTCCTGCCGACGCCGCCCGGTTATTTGAGCCGCAGACCCTGCCTCATCGGCGCCGTTTCAAGCCCGTTTATCTTTAACCTTTATATTTACCTTTTATCTTTACAAAGTTCACGACTTGCTTGCTCTTTAATCGCCATATCAGCCTCCTTCCAGAGACACGCCGCACTGTCTCGGAGGTCTAGTCCGTCTGCGTTTGAGCCCGTCTCCACCAACAACCCAGACGTGATTGATTGATCGTACGGTCGTCTTTCCCAGCGGAAAAACAATGCTCTTTCTGTGTAGCGCTCCAGTACTAGGAATTAAATAAGGAAAATCCATTCATTCCTCCATAATTCTCAAGCTTCTCCTTTCTTTTGCAATATTCAAATAGAGCTCAGCAAGTGGTACAAGTTTTGATGTGCTACCCTAGACCTCTATGCCAGGCACGAACCCCCGATGCACCCGCCCAGGTTTCCTCCCACCGAATATTCTACGCAGACGATATTAAGGATACAGAATGCCGTCCCTATCTAGAATTACCAGTTTGACCTTGCTGCCACTTGGTTGCATCACTGAACACCCCAATGAGTTGCACAGAAACCACCGCTCAGTCTGGATGTGATCTCTAGGGTAGGTCACACACCCTGACTTGCTAGACGTGGCAGCCCCGGGGAAGAGATGCTCCTCTTGCAAGAATAACGAGCTGTTTTGCCACAGAGCATCCAGAATCGGTGTTGTATCCGATCCTTTGCGTGCTTCTATGAGGCTCAATAATGCAGCTTGGAGTGTCCCGCCACCCAAAGATTGGGACGTTGCCGCTATCTACAGGAAATCCAATAACTTGTCGTTGCACAACCGAGTAGACCACAGAGCGTCATAACACAGCCCTACGACTGTGTAGACCCATTCGCTTCCGAACTGTCCGTAGTTAGTATGCCGATCATGGAAAGAACGTCAATACTCACAGAGTAATCACCTGAGCAGCCTCCCTGAGCACCTCATCATCCCCCACGCCAACTCCGTACGAGTTCAAAGAGAAGCCAGCCGCTTACGCGAAAACGTTATAATTTCATAACCATGTTATCAGAGAAAATTCTATTGTAGGCGCTGAAGCGTATGATACAAAATAAGTCCCCAGCCGCACACCAAAGATGGCAGGTTGGTAAGGCATCCCAGGAGATTCTACCAACATGCTACAACAGCAATGGACGTGCGGCCAACCACACACGGGCAAGGCGGGCCAAAACATGCTCTATCGCCTCGCCCGATCCTCCTCATACTTCTTGCTATCCGCACCCCGCCGACGCAACCCCCTAAAGGCTTTCGTTTTCGTTCCGTTTTTGTACATCATCAGAGTTGGGACGACTACCCGCCGTGGAGACCGTGTTCCGGCCAGACGTCATACCCTCTATATTGTAGTTTCGTCGCGTTGGACAGCTTATTTCAGCTTCGACCACAGCTTGGGGGCGGCGCAGGCGGTGGCGCAGTGGGCGAGATGAAAGACTAGACGCCAGATACGTTAGCATAGATGGTTCTTCGCTCGCGGCCAAGTGTATTGAGTTGCGCGCTTGCGGTACGAAACTTGTCGCCATAGTTGGTCGGATCAGGTCAACATACACTCCTCAACGCAGTCCTCCTTGGCCTCGCCGTCGCTCTCCTGTTGCTGAACACGCTCGACGCAATCGTCGAAGTGGTGCTTGGGGCCGGAGCACTGCTTGGACTGCTTGCACTCTGTAGGCCGAGTCAGTATGTGAATGCCTTGAGATTAGCCATGTTGCATCGTCGCTGGAAACAAATCGTCGACTGCGTTCGCGATGGCGCAAGTGGGTTGCGTATTGGAACAATCTGACGTTGCGACAACGATGCGCAGAATTCACGGACCTTCTTCAATGGTGTCCTTGGGGTCGACAATCTCGTCTTCATCTTCCTCCTCGTCCTCCTCTTCCTCGTCTTCTTCTTCAGCCTCTTCTTCCTCCTTCTCGGCATCCTCGGCTTGGGCTTCCTCGTTGCCCTCTTCGTTGGTCTCTTCCTTGGCGTCCTCGACGGGTTCCTCCTCCTGCGTGATTTAGTTAGCCGAATTCGACTGTGCGCAGGCGCCAAGAACAGCTCAACTGTTGCGACCCGTAAGAGTGCAAGCGCTCTGTTGTGACAACGACTGCGGAGGCAGCTCTGCGGCCCAGTCACAAGGGGACCACCCCCGGGATCTGCTTACCTGAGGAGCCGCGGCAGGAGCCTCGGCCTCGACGACGCTCCAGGGCGTCATGGCCTCGACAATATCGGAAAATGCGTCCCAGATACCCATGGTGTACGAACCGGAGAACCAGAAATGGCCAATTGGTCTTGTGTTGTGATTGGAGTGGTCTGCGTTGAAGCAAAAGTGGTCGGGAGCTCTCGGCCAAAATCGCGGAGCAAAACTGGTCAGGAATTGAGGCATTTTGATTGGTCCCACTGATCCAGGCGGCTGCACGTGGAAAGTCACATGACGCAAAGGTGTTGGTATCGCTCGTATTAGCAATTCTTGATTCTCTTATAAAATGATTAATTTTTTTCGAGAGTCTCAAGTATTGGCTCTGATCGGATAGGCTTATTGCCTGAGTCGCTGGGCGTGATGCCCGTGTTGTGTTGCGAGGGACGAAAACTTTTGAAGTACTACTCGGCCGTTGGGATGGAATTGAAGAAATGAAACTGCACTCTATAACGCATAACGCCGCCATTTATTGCCAAATATACTGAACGTTGCTCATTACGCCATGTCAAGGGCTCAGGTCGTCAAATCTAGGTTCGTACATTTTCATGCCAACGCCTGCCGTGGATCAAATTACGAGTCGTTTTCTCCTCGATTGACGCCATCTCGGATGTGGTCTTCCAGTCGATTGCTCAGTTGCTGAGCTTGAGCCTCGTCGTAGTTTGGCGGCGGTTCATTGGGGGCACGCCGACTTGACGAGCTCTCAGACCGAGCGTGGCTGGCAGGAGGCACACCCAAAGTCCCAGTAGCAGGTTGCTGAGCAGAGCCCGCGGCTTCGTATGCGGGCAAGGGTTCATCAGGGATGTCTGCGCCAGGCCCCATCTCTCGTCGCATTTCTTGATATTGGAATAGTCTCTCGCGGAGCCGAATGTAGGCGTCGTTGAACTCCATCATGCCACCGTCAGAAAAGGTAAACTTGACTTCGATTCGGGGTATGTCTGGTGGTATTCCGCCACCCGACACAGGAACACAATCAGACTTCCATACCCATCCCCACCACATTGATGAGGATGTTGATGAATCTTGAAATTTGAGGATCGGAGCACTGAAGGACTCGAACTTTGGCTCTTGGATCGCTTTCGCGGGTAGGTAGACGATCTAGAGGAAAGCGTCAGTCTTGGTTTTGCTTTGCAGCTACATTGGCAGATCCAAATTATACACACCCTTTTATTTGTTAGAAACAAGGAACCCTTGTCGCTTTTGCGATGGAACTGTGCGCCGGTTGCCCGCAGCTCCTGCGGCACAGAGAGGTCGCATGAGATTCTGGAGTCGAGCTTAAGGAGAATACGTTCGTTTCCTAGCTTAACGAAGCCGCTCTCGTTGAGCATGACCCAACTGTGCGAATTATCAGGGTTTGTTTGCCGAGGCGGAGCGGGGGTGGAAATGAGGTAGTCATGAGGATTGTCCATCACAGGCCAGGGTCGGAAACCATGGCTCCATGAGGATGTGTCGGGACGTCGAGGGAGCGGTCGCTAGAGCGCGAGGAAGGGACGCAGCAGAGGTGGATTATAGTTGGTGACGGGGACGAGGAAATGCTTCTGCACCGACGCAGCGAGAGAGCCAGCGACGTAGCGTAGCTGGGAGGCGTCCGAAGCAGAGCAGGCAGGTTGGGGTGGGCAGGGGAAGAGATGAAGGACGGAGGAAACGGGGACAGAGAGCTTACTTTATGGACATTGTGATAGCAAGGGTCGGCGAGGATGCTGGCTCCGTAAAGAAGGATGCTTTGGGCTAGGTTGTAATATGGAACACGTTGGGACCTTGTACCGGCCGGTGCTGTGCGGTGCAGCGGCGTGCAGGTGTCGCCCCGAGATCTGGCGAGGCTCAAGGGCGTCTGGGCGTCTGTAACTCTGCGCTGGTGGGGGGTGGGGGGAGATAGTTTGTGGTAGTAACAACGGCCTCCCGAGTCGTAAGTGGTGATTCTTGTCTCTGGTGGCCGCGAGTGGAAGAGTCGGGCGTGAGTGAGAGGAGGAGCTGACAAGCACGGGTGGGTTGTTTGCTGTTACAGAGCGGCCGGACGAGATGAACAAGGCTGACGAGGCACGAAGTCAGGCAGGCAGGGAAGGGAAGCAGGCGGGCGAATAGGCGGCTGGTAGGAGAGAGGAGGGGTGTGGATGGAGAAGACGGATCGATGGCGGATGATTGAAGAGGGGATGGTTGAATCATTAGTTGGGCATGATGTGGGATGTGGGATGTGGCAGCGGATGGACCCGACAGTGATGAGAGAGGGGACAGACAGACAGCGATATTATTAGCACATTATAGGTAATTAGTTGGAGGTAGGCAACGTTGGAGGTTACTGAGTTATAGGTGGTTACCTACCTTATTAGCATGTAGGTAGGTAGGTAGGTAGGTAGGTAGCAAGGCCAGGTACCTTAATCTGGGGCTGGCCTACACCCTCCCGTCCACATTATTACTGTAGTACGGAGCAGAGCATGCTGGACTGATTCAAAACCGAAATACATTGGTCCCAAGAATGCAAATCAGTCATTCCTGCGACCCTTCCGAGTGCATTACGCCAGTCCTAGACAACAATTCGGCCTGCCCACCAACAATCAAACGGGGTCGAGGCCGGCTGGGCAGCCAAAAGGCGGCGCGAGTCGGTTTCAAGTTGAACAGCAGTCGTGATTGGTGATTGGTGCTGAATATCATTCCCCGTATATGGCTGCTCTGAGTCCGGGTAAATTTCCCAACCATCCGGTCTGCAGCAGACACCTCAGATGGTCTCAAGACGGATTTCTTGACACCTCAAAACACCATGCCTTTGTCTGTGGCTTGCTCGAGGCTTGCAGAAAGCACCACAATCGCCCTAGGCCGACGCTGATACTCGCCTGTCCTGCCTGCCTGGTCTGGTATCCATACATGAGAAGAATGATACTCGTCGTTTCTTTGCGACGCCTTGTGGGGACTTTCAGCCATTTCTCTTTGTCAAGACTGGCCAAGCCGGGTGACATGGTGACCAGTTTTACCAGTTTCTTCCTTCCCTCCTTCTTGTCTCCTGTCTCGACGCCGCGCTGACTTGTCATCCACTCGTTGCCATTTGACAAGTAGGTACATTAGCACCAAGGTAGGATCGACCTCTGTGCTGGTCAGCGATATTGGCTACTTGTACGGCTGGCCCGGGTTCATCTGTTTTTAGCACTCTTTGTTGGTGTAGATATGTAGCCGCTGGAGGCTTTTCAGTGGACACGGATTGCCACCAGATTGCCATTGCCCAGGATACCATCTCCAACGCAACAGGGACCAAGGGGACCAAGGGCGCCAAAATAAAAACAACCCGCCAGAGCAACTTTATTACTCGCACCGCCACGCTCAGCTCGGTCACCATTCGGTAGGCCTCAACTTGGATGATGGTGGCTGAGAGCTGCCTGTTTGGGCTTACCGTCGTCAAACACACAACCAAGCAATCAAACTGAACTCGGGAATGTCGTGGTACGGCGTTTCCACGGAAATCGCGTTGCACGAGATATATGTGCTGCGTCAACCGTAGCGCACCAGGTACGCCTGCGTAAGGAAACTTGCATCGCAGAACTGGCATCGTATCTGATGCAACTGTTGCAGTGGCCAGACTGTTGCGTGTACTCCTTCATTTTCACATGAGCAGACCAGCACCGGGTCATGTTGGCTGAAAGTCTGGCGGGATTTTTGGCGTAACTATCCATCACTAGTTAGTTAGCGTGAGAAGTTTATAATAAAAGACGTTCATTTGATGGTAATCCCAATAACAAGTCGGCAGATGTCAAGTTTCGACAAACATATGTGTTATGGGTACTGGCGCAGCCAAGCCTCGACGATCCCAGCCTGGTCTATCATACAACCATAGGATGGATCATCCCTCGAGAGGAAAGTGGCAAGCCTAATAAGTATAAAATCTGTTAAGAATTAGTAAGGCCCAGTCCTCCGCATTGCATGCAGATGTTGGCCGCAAGACTTGGAAAAGCGCTGGTGGCGTTGGGGACGGGCTGGCTTCGGCGGAACACCTTGCGCATGTTTCCGTATGCTGAAGAAGAAGTGCCTGGGACTGACTGCCTGCTAAAATCTAGTCATCTATCTATCTGTGCCCTGGACCTTGTTCTTCTTTTCTTCCTCGTCGTGCTTTTTGTTTTTAGTTTTCCTTTTGCCGTGGGCTGCCGAGGCCTCTGCTGTTGCAAGGGTCTTGAATAGACAAGAAATAACTAGTACCCATGTCCGAAGTTGGTCGCAGGCTGATGGCTGGTGGCAGATGTTGATGCAATGCTGGCACTTTTCTGACCATTCAGCTAGGTCACATTTTCTGTGGGCGAGTTGCGAGTTGCCAGCTGTCAGCCAGCTGTCAGCCAGCGGTCGAGTTGCGAGAAGACCTTCGACCTCCTCCTCCACAGTCGACTTCTGTCCCCGCACAACACTCTCTCTCGCCAAAACACTTCAACGTGTCAAGGACTAAGATAGCCGGCGGTCGACGACCTGCAGTATATGCGAGGTAAGTCTTGCTGCTGTGCAGACGCACCAACTCTATCATGGCTTGAGCTCCAGCGGCCACGCAACGATAGCGGCCACCCCAACGGTTATCATCTTCACCACATCCACCTTGCCGCTGCTCCAGGAGTTGGGCGGTTGCACATTGAGACCTTTAGCTCACTCTAGCGATGCTCTAGTGGCCTGCTAAAACATAACCGAAGCTCTCTTCAGTGGATTCCAACAGCTTCGTCGACGATTTACTGCCGGCTTCTGCAGCTCTTTGCGAATTCTCGCAATGGCCGACTTGTCGTTTTAGGTATCCAGCAGCAGCATCATCATGGTGTGTGCATAGTCTCCGCGTGCGTCGCGCATTACGCAAGTGCTGACTTACTCTGATTCTGAACCTGTCTTCGACCAGCATCCGTGAGCGGGTCACTCCACTGATCGTGGCAAGGCCCCGGCCAAGAATAATCGACGTGCTTGACTTCCTTCTTGCCTGCTTTCTGCATCTTCACAAGCCGAAAGTTTCACTTGCTGCCATCACCGCTCTTTACGCAACCCGCTCGTCCCTTTGATTCGCATTGGAACGTAACACGGCTACCCTACATATGAAGATCGACGTTGATCCCCCTCTACTGCCTTGTCGCCTGCATATACCACGCACGCCCCAGCGTACCACGCATTATTACTACATTGAGCAAACAGGGGGCCATCGCTGCGCTCGAGACTCCCTCGTCCCTTGTAAAGTCGCTCTGGTGCCGTCTTCGGTAGTGTCATCCGACAGAGCTCGGCGCCACCACAACCGTACATAGCTCCGAGCGAAATGTGCTCTCCGAGCCCCATTGGCCACCCGGCGTGCCGCAAGCTTGTGTGGGCCGCACTTCCGGGAACTTCCCGGGCGGTATCTCTGTCCGTTGCTAGGCTGCGAGTATATTCCACGCATTTCCTCCGGCAACGACCACACATATCTAGCAACCAATCGGCGGCACCATTGGCCAATTCAACCAACTGTGCATACCAGCGCACCATGTCTTCCGCCGCCATCCCCCAGCAGACCATCGATGCGCTGGAACAGTACACAGCGTGCGACGTCTCCGATGCGCTCCTCAAGCTCAAGGTGCCCGGTGCGGGGTTCATAGCCGACCTCACCCAGTATAGCCCCGGAGAGGCTCCCACAGGGGGCAGCAAGGATGAAAAGGTCACGATCGCGCCCGTGTCGACGGTCCTGTTCACGGCCAAGGACGAGGATCCCGCCACCGCCAGCGGCCGGCCCCCGCCCAACTTCCCCAAAGACACGCACTGGGTCGACAACGCCGTTCCCGGCACCTTTGCCGTCCTGCAGCAGGCCCCCGGCCAGACCAACGCCATCTGCGGAGGCATCATGGCCCTGAGGATGAAGGTCCTCGGCGTCAAGGGTATCGTCGTGGCGGGTCGCGTGCGAGACCTGGTGGAACTGCGAAGCACGGCGCTGCCTGTACGTCCTCCTATTTCCCCTTCTTCTCGCTCTGGACACGTGCGCAACTCGAACAACGCATCGAGGCTGACGAAACTTGACTAGATTTGGGCTCTCGGCACGTCAACGGTCGGGTCGGGCGGCAGCAGCGTGCCTTGGGCGCGAGAGGTGCCGCTCACGATCAATGGCGTGCTCGTGTCGCCGGGCGACCTCGCAGTCCACGACCCTGTCAACGGCGTCGTCGTCATCCCGCGCGACAAGGTGGGACAGGTGCTCGAGCTGCTACCGAAGCTGACCTCGGCTGATGAAAAGGCCAAGGCCGACGTGGCCCTTGGCGTGTCTGTCAAGGAGGCCTTTCAGCGCCACCGCGGATAGACGCGCAATATCAACGGGCCTGGGGTATACGAGGGGCCCTTTAATATAAATGGGAGATTCGTATTCGTCAATTCATTAACATGCTATAGTAGAAGCCATTTCCTGAAAATGCTCATGTGCTGAGAAAGGAAGGTGGTGGTCCTCTTTGGGTTGTACCCCGAGGAATGAAACGATGAAGAAAAAAGAAGAAAAGTATGGGAAGGAAATATACAGACAAGGAATAATCAATCCAAAGCAGGCTCGATGATTTGAGACAGTCAACTCCTGCATCGTCTCCTGACTGCCAGACACAATTATTTATATACTCAACAACCATCTCCATCATTTTACAGACCCAGGTCAAACCGGGGCATGTCCAGCTTGGGCGGCTCCTCCACCTTGCCACCCGCCGGTGCCTTGCGCGGTGACGCGGCCCTGCTGGGCGGCTGCTGCGGGCCGAACCTTACATCCCTCACATCCCAGCCGTCCTCGGCGGCCGCCGCGACCCACGTCCGCAGCGCCGCGTGGACGCTCCCGTAAAACTTCTCCTTGCACAGGCGCAGGCTGCCACCCATGCAGCGCTCCCAGCCGGAGACGCGGAGTTGTGCGCGGAGCGCGTTGCGCGCGTCGCGGGTGGCGGCGCACGCGACGATGGCGTTGACGAGGTCGAGGTGCGAGGCGAGGTAGTTGGTCGCGTCCCATTCGACGCCGCCAACATACGGCGCGGCGGCGACGGGCGGGCGCTCGGCGGCGAAGTGGCGATGCATATACGCGTACGGCGGCTCCGCACCGCCGCTGAAGAACGATGGCATCGTCGGGTCGTCGGTTTGTGCGGCCGCGGCGGCCGCGGCGGCGTCCTTGGGGAGGCTGATGACGTTGACGTGGTGCAGGAAGATCCAAAAGACCTCCTTGGTAACCGACACGACCTCCTTGCACCACACGCGGTACGGGCGCTCCTGGTGTATGCCGATCAGGAACGGCGGTGGGCGGTCCTCCTCCCGCGGCTGCGGGTCGCGCAGATGGCCGAGGACGTTCTTGGCGCGTATCACGCGCTCCGCGGGCGGTGCCGAGGCCATGTACATGAGCAGCACCGAGGTGATGATGTTACGCGTGGTGAATTCGCTGGGACCCTTCTTCTCCGGATCAAAGATGAGGTGCAGCAGCTTGGGGAAGAGGTCAGCCTGCACAGTGTGCAGGTACTCCATGCCAAGTGCCGTCGTTGACAGTGCCTTGAGACACAGTAAATTTTCGTGAAGCAGAGCGTCTTCGTGCTCCTCTCTGTTTTGAGACTGTTAGAATGTCCGTGCAAGAAGAGAAAGTAATGATATTGTACGTTACCTCCATTCGACTTCCATAATGCGGTTCAACAAGCCCACAATCTGCTCCAGGCCACCGCGGCGGATGAAATCTTCCGTCCACGCCACTGTCTCGTTGCGAAGCAATAGCCGGAGCTTGTGAAGCTTTCCAACCTCGACGGCCTCGGGCTTCTGCACCTTGCGGAGATACGCAACGTAGTCACCCGGCCCCTGCTGGAACTTGATCTTGGATAGAACGCTGGAGCCCGTGGTGCCGCCGCCCCCCGAGGTTGCTTCGGGGTGGTCGCGCCCGACACTCTCTGTGGATTTGCTGCGCCAGCGACGCCCGATGGACCCTTCCGCCTTGGGCTTCTTAGACGAGGACCGATTCCGTTTGCTACGCGAGAACGTAAAGGTGCGGCCGCGGCTTCTCCCGCGATCCCCGCGTTTACTGCTGCTGCTGTCGTCCTCGGGTTCTGATTCGACAGCGGACGTCGACGCGTCAACATTACCGCCGTCGCTCCGGGGCAGGCTACCGGTCTGACCGGCTCTCATCTCGGCCCAGTCTTGCCGGATAAACTCCATCTTGATGGTGTCGTTGAGGTTGCGCATCTTGTAGCGCTGGTTTTGCGGAATGTTGCGGCGATCGAGCAGCGCCTCGAGATGCACCGCAACTTCGTCCGAGTTCATAGTCGGCTCGATAGTAGCGACGGAACGGCCACGCAAGTGGCCTCTGAAGGCAGCCGTTCCAGATGGACTGCTGTCGGACTCCTCCTGGGAAGTCCGGGGTGTGCCCTTGCCAGGGAAATGCAGAGCCGTGCTCTGCAGCGAAGGGTGGCACGATTGGGGCCTCGCCTTTTTCGCCTTGCTGTCGCTAGTTGATGTAAATTGGGCGAAGATTGGTGGAGTTTCCGTCAAGGGCGACTCTGGGGTTCGATTCTCTTTATCACTTGTCGAGGACTGTCGACTAATCTCGCCACTGGCTCTTTGCAGGTTGATAAAGGATCTAGGTCGCGACAGCAGACCGGCGAGGTTCGCGGAGGACTTCTTCGTTTTGGGAGGCTTTGTGGGAGATGGTTCCCGCGACGCAGCGGTAGCCCTTCCGACCCCCCATCTATCGCTTATAGACTTGAGTCCTGTAAAGGCCGATTTGGTCGGGGATTTGGAGCGGCCGCGGTCACCATCGTCTTGGGGCTTGACCGGCGAGCACAAGCCATGATGCTGCTGGTTACCTGGAATTTCGCCGAGTGCGATGGCAGTGGGTTTTCCTAAATTTCCGATAGGCATCTTCCTTTTTTTTTTTTCGGATGAGACTAGTCACCCCTGTCTGCTGTTCTGTAGCTACCGTGTTTGTTGTTGTTGATGCGCAACGTCGGGGTTAGGCGGTAGGCAAAATAGCGAGGAATTTGAATGGAATAATCTTCATCAGCTGGTAGAATAGACGACGCGAGAAACCAGCTAGAGTGTCGATGGAGAATCGTCTGCCTCCTGACCGAGGTGCCGAGAGCAAACCGCTGAAGAGGTGCTCAAGGATGGAGGCTCGTGAGCATGAAGAATCCGGAAGACCGCGAATAGCGGAGAAAATGATACATGAAAAAAAAAAAGAGAAGAAGGTGAAAAAGAAGAACAGCAAAGGGGACTAGAAAGCAAAAGTAAAAAAGACGCTTTGCTTGACCGCGGAGAAGAATACAGGCATTTAGTTTGGACGGCACATCAGGCAATGCAAGGCGATGGTGAGCCGTTGTTTATGGAGGGGCGTTGCCGTGACAACCCCACCTTATTCGGGGGGGGGAGCTCCAGCTTGGCTGAGTGACATGCCTGCAGGAGAGAGGTAGGGGGTGTTGGCCCAGCGTTGAGTAAATGAATAATCAAAGATCTTGGGCCTGTTTGGGGGCCTTTGGTGATTAATCTGGGACTACCTAGGCGTTTTGGAAAAAATTGTGCAATTGCACTGGTGATGGACGGTGAGTCAATCTATCGCGTTCCCCGGCATTGTTGGGATGTTGGAATAGTTGGTTAGTTAGCTAGAGTAAGCGCAATATGCGAACCGGTCCTCAATTTCGAGGGATGTGAGATTTGGGGGTTCAGGGTCCATTTGCTTGGTTCTACCATTATGGAATCTGTACTATAATAGTAATCGTGGCCTTGTCGGGGGTTCGACGTCGTTTCCCGTTTCTCGGCGGAGTTCCGACAACTGCCAGACGGCGGTGGGAGTGCATCCCAGATGCATGCATGGAAGTCTTAAATAGCAGAATCTATAGAGAAAGGCGGCACCTGACCAACTCAGGCCCTTCTTGTATCGGCACTGCTGAGTACCCCTTCGGCGCAGCCGGGAACGACGGCGCGTCCACAGTGCAAGGGCCGGAGAACGGCGGGGCAAAGTAATTTCCGTGGCGAGCAAGCGGGCTTGGAGAGCAAAATGAGATGGACTAACTTGTTGAAGTAAGTGGGCAAGTTCAAGAGATTTAAGATGAAGGAAAGGGAAATTTTCAGAAAAGAAAATGACGCGGGGCCGTACGGCAGAAGGAGATGGGACGGGGGATAAACGCTTAGCATTGCCGTCGGAGGGGACGGGTAATTAGGGGACGGGTAATTAGGGGACGGGTAATTACTAAAAGGGAACACCCGGTTTTCTTCAACGAAGTCTACCTAGCGCATCAGCTCCTGTTTAGCCTCCTTGTTTCATTCCGCCATTTACCGTGCGCAATTCCCGAGACGGAACGCCGCCAGCCCCGCCCGCCGGCGACCGGAGCCAACCCCACTTCATCACCAACTTCTCGGCGTCCGATCGCGAGAGAAGATGGAGGGATAAAACGATCAAGATATTGTCAATCAGAAGTAGATGGGTATCTCCCCTCCTTTCATAACACCCTCCTTTCATAACCACCAGGAGGTATTCTCAACCCATTGTGCCAACATAAACCCGTCCCAGTTTGCACATCACCATCCCAAAACCATGCCTGTCCATCACCTAATGGTCGGCACCTGGACGCCGCCTGGCGCCATCTTCACCTTTGCCTTTGACGACGAGGCCCTGACACTAAAGCTCGTCAAGCGTACCGAAATTCTCGAGGACGAGCCCATATCCTGGATGACCTTTAACGTGCGCACTGTCGCTTTCCTCCTCCCCTCACCTTCCATCTCGCTGACAAGCTGGCCATGTCTAGCATGACAAAACGGCAATTTACGGCGCGGCCATGAAGAAATGGTCATCCTTTGCCGTTCGCGATGCCACCACTATCGAGCACCAAGCATCCCACCCGATGCTTCACGACCGTAAGAACTTCTCCTTCCACCCCCCTCTCCCCTCATCCACGCCCAGAGCTCACCGGGTAACAGCCGCCGCCGCCTCCGCCGACACCAACACACGCGCCATCTTCCTCCTCGCCGCGCGCCGGCCCCCGCACGCCGTCTACTGCAACCCCTTCTACCGACACGCCGGCCACGGCACCGTCTTCCCCGCCTGCCCCTCCACCGGCGCGCTCCTCCCCTCCCCCGCACACTACCCCTACCAGCCCGACAGCGGCGTCCACGGCATGGCCCTGCACCCCTCCGACGAGCGCGTCCTCTACTCCGCCGACCTCTCCGCCAACAAGCTCTGGGTGCACCGCCTCCGCGACGACGGACCATCCCCCCCCACCACCACCACCACCACCACCTCACCGGAGCTCGTCGCCGCCATCGACGCCCCCGACGCGCGCGACCACCCCCGCTGGGTCGCCGTGCACCCCTCCGGCGCGCACCTCTACCTGCTCATGGAAAAGGGAAACCGCATCTGCGAGTACGCCGTCGACCCGGCCACCCGCGTCCCCGCCTACACCGGCCGCCACTTCCCGCTCATCCCGCCGGGCGTGCCGGACCGCTGGACCATGTACCGCGCGGACGTCTGCGCCGTGTCGCACTCGGGCCGCTACCTGTTTGCGAGCAGCCGCGCCAACAGCGCGGAGCGCACCGGCTACGTCGCGGCGTTCAAGCTCGCGGACGACGACGGACGCATTGAGCGGCAGATCCTGCTGAACCCGACGCCGACGAGCGGCGGGCACAGCAACGCGGTGGCGCCGGCGGACTGGACGGACGAGTGGCTCGCACTGACGGATGACGAGCAGGGATGGCTGGAGGTGTATCGCTGGCAGGATGAGTTTCTGGCGCGCGTGGCGAGGGTGCGCGTGCCGGAGCCCGGGTTTGGCATGAACGCCATCTGGTATGACTAGCACTGGCCAACGATCTGATAGCAAGTCACCGTTGTTCCGGTAGCAAGAGGCTTAAGCCTTACCTTCTGTCTATAATTGGACCGATGAGGGCGGTGGGTTGGTTCTATCTCAAGAGTGACTGGAAAGAACGAGGAGATAGTTCGCCTGAACACATTTGTCTATCCAGCCCACTGCAAGATTCTAGACCTCTACATCCGTGTGAAGCCAGGGATCTTTGAACAACTCTTTTGCGGTGCTACGCTCTCCTGGACACCACCGGATCATCCGTTTCGCAAATGCTACGAATCTCTGCTTGTCTTGGTCACCAATATTTGTTACAGTCTTTTTCATGTCCGAGTCTGAGTCTTGCGCTCGTCTGCCGTGGTTTCGCAATGTTCCTGTAAAACATGATTAGAAGGAAGGGTTTTAGGAGGGACGCTACCAACCCTCGGAATGGTAAAACATCGATGTCCGCTTCCCAGAGGAGAGCAAGTCTTCTGGAGGGTAGCCTAGTAGAGCAGTAATCTGAGCTAGATGCTCAAGGTCGCTATAGTTGTCCGTTTCCGGATCGACAGGATGAAAAAGCTTTCGGCCCTCAAGTAGATCCCATAGCTTGGTTTGGCCGAGGTCAATATTCCACTTAGTATCTTATGCAGAACAGATTAGAGGCTCACCATGACACCAAGACTCCATATATCGGCACTATAAGTATAGCCAGCGTCAAGGATAACTTCTGGGGCACGGTATGCTTCTGCTTGGATGCAGCCTGTATTATGAGAGCTGCCAAGCACAGAATAGCCAAAGTCGGCTAATTGGATCAGTCCAGTAGGTCGGAGAAGCTGGCCGTAATTATTCCGTGATAGATAGATCGTCCGATCATTCGAAACCTTTTGAGGTAGTGGGTTGTAGTACTCATCCTTGGCGTCCTTTTCCAGGAGAGCTAAATCTTCGAGCCTCACCATGACATTATCAGGTTTTAAATCTAGCTTGAGTCAGCTCTGGAACAGGGGATGGATGGCAGGAGAAGACGTGCCGGCATGGATAACTTGGCATTCCGAATGCAAGTAGTCGAGGCCAAGAAGAATCATTTGCACTATAATTTTCAACACGTCCGTGGGAATCACGCCTCCCACAAACCTTCGACAGTAGAGCCACAGTGGCTCCCGTAACGGCTCAAGAACAAGGCAGATGTGGCGAGCTGGGCCATTCTCAATAGTGAAACTATCCAGCAGCTTGCGAACAAAATTCGCCCCGTCGTGTCTTGTGTTTTGTTGTGATATATGCTTCATGATCGAAATTTCATTATGAGCTACATCGTCGCTAGGATCAGAAGCTGCAGCGTTGATCTTAACCGCAACATATTTCTCTTGTTTCCAACGCCAGCTACACATCATCAGCACTCTTCGAAATCGGGAGAACAACGAACGGGAGCCAAACCAATGCAAGTCTCTTGCCAGCCATACTGTCGAACTTGACCCATAGCCAATTTTGGTGGCAAGTTGATACCTCTCATTGAGAACTTGTCCAAGACGAGCGGGATAGAACAGGCGTGGGTCGTAGCGTGGCGTTTTCTCCTCCTCGAGCGGGACAAGTGGATCGAGCCGTGAGGCCGATGCAAGCGAGGATGGCCATGGAGTGTGGTAAAGGGACATGGGCAGGCGGTACTTGGAAATGTTAGAGAACATGAGTGCGTGTGTAGGCACACCCTGCGCAAACAATCTGAGGATACCAAAGGTTAACTAGGGGGAGGAACTTGGTGATGGCGCGAATTCGGATGATGGGGCTGTGGGTCTCGGAGTACATACGTCAGATACTGTCACGCAAAAATCGTGGCCGGCCACTTATTAGTGGTCGGCCTATACCCTCTTATATTCACTGCTTGACAGATCCGTATCTTGGTCCGGGGTACGGATACCTATGTAGCTACCCAACTTTGCGATACCCGCGATACCCAAAAACGGCCTCAGGCTCATGAGCGGCGTCATACATGGCCGCCGTTGCCGCCGTGCGAGGTGGGAAGTTGGGGGCCAAGTACCATCACATCTGAAAGTACAAGATACATACAGCATTAAAGCGAGAATCGATAATGCTATTAAATATACTGCATGGGAAACAAACGCCAGTTATCATGAGGCGGCTTGAAGGTGCCGTGGCCCGACTCTGATGGTCAACCTATTTGCGGTGCAATGCCAGCTGCACTACTTGCACAAGCTGGAAGCTTCTTCCAGCTTCTAGTATTAACGAAAAGCAAAGATGGATCCAGAAACGAAAATGGTAGCAATTTTCCCACTCTTGATAGTCAGTACAAATACAACGTGCCCTTATTTCTTCTTGCCCTTTTTGCTCTTCTTGTTTTTCGAGTTGCCGTTTGCACCGTACGGTTTTATCGTCTCCGCGCCGTTGGCGTCCGAGTTTAGCAGCGGCGTCGTCTCGTCGTCGGGCTGCGGCTGCGGCTGCTGCTCTTCGGCATCGGGGGTGGACACGGCGGCGACCGGGAGGGGCTCGTAATGGTGATCCAGGTCCGCGTGCAGCGCCGTCACGATGCTGTGCGTTGAGGGGGACTTGTCGCCGTTGACTGCCGTGACGGCGCCGGCGTCCGCCTTGAGGGTGGTGACGCGCTGCGGGGTGAGCCCCTGCTTGATCTTGAAGACGTTGCGCGTGTTGCTGCGCGGGTGGGCGGCGCGGTTGGCCGGGCCGAGGCGCAGCTGCGACGACTTCATCTCCTTGAGGGAGGTCTTTACAGCAATGGGCGCCTCGAGCCGTCCGTCGGGGCCGGCGGAGCCGCGGCGCTTCATCAGAACGGCGACCTTGGGGCTGTACCGGCCGTCGCCGCCGTCGCTGAGCGCACCAAGCGAGCCAACCTTGAGCCCGGAGCCGTCGCCCCTCTCGTCGGATCCCACCAGTGTCGTATTTGCAGACGTCTTCTTAGCGGCGATGGCGGTCCCAGCGTGTCCGGCGGCAGCGGCGGCGTCGACGTGGCTGCACCGAGCGCGAGGAGCGGGCGTGAGGCGTCGGATGGCCTTGTGAACGTCAATGTAGACGTCGGATTCGTCAACAATTTCCCTAACACTGTTAGTATTGCAATATGAAAGATGCTATTGCCTATGCCGCTTACTCTCCAATGAGTTCCTCAATTACATCCTCAAGCGTGACAACACCGAGAGCGCCGTGGTCAGAGCCGGGATTCTCGGAGACCAGAACAAGGTGAGATTTGCCTTCTTGGAAGAAGTTGATAATGTCAAGACAGCTTGTTTCGGGGCGGGTTTCGACAATGGCGCCAAGAGGCACTTCGCGGACGGGTATTCTGTCTTCCGGGTCGTAGGTGATGAGGGTCTTGACGAGGAGCATGCCGACGAAGTCGGTGGGTTGGCCAGAGCGGTAAATCGGGATTCGAGAGTAACCAGAGGACAGGATGTTGTCCATGGTCTTTTCGTCGAGTATGTGGTCCTCGGAGAGGGTGTAGACGTCCTCCATCGGGGTCATGACTTCGGAGACGGGCTTGTCCTTGAGGTCGAGGACGGCGGTGATGATGGTGACCTCGTCCTGGTTGAGGCGCTCAGAGAGGTCGCCAAGAGACTTGTGGAGGGTGACGAGGGTCTTGAGGCCGCTCTTCTTGTAGACGGTGCCGTGGTGCTCGCCGAGGATCCAGTCGAGGAGCTTCGCCGTGGGCCAGGCGATGGGGCTGAGAAAGTACATGAGGGCGATGACGGGCTTGGACATGTAACCGCCAATGGGTAGGCCGTATCGGACGCAGATGGATTGGGGGACAATTTCGCCGAAAATGACTGCGACGCGCACGAATTAGCTAGAGTAACGAATATTTGGGATGTGTGCTGGAGGTGATACCGATGAGAACGGTACTTCCGACGACGGCGGCGACGCCACCGCCGAGGGTACGATCGAGGACGACGGGAAGTGACTCGTTGACGATGACGTTGGCGAGGAGCAGGGTGACGAGGACCCAATGCTTGCCTCTGTTGAGGAGGTCAAGGACGCGCTTCGCATTCTTGTGTTGGGGTTCTTCGGGGTCTCCGGAGAGGACCTGGAGGTAGATGCTGTCCTGGCCCATCAAGCTATTCAAGTAGTTAGAATTGGTAAGTTATTTCGGGATGGGGTTAGGAATGGCGGGCGGCCAGATGCCAGCTGGGTAGTGTGCTTACGCGATGGTTAGACCAGCAAAGGCACCGCCGAGAAGGACCAGGGCCATTGAGGCGACACAGAGCACCCAGAGAGGTGTATCGGGAGCTTCATCCTCGCCGTGGTTGGACTTTTGGACAGAGATGGGCGCGGCGGCGGCGACGGAGGAGAGTCCTAGGCCGATGATCCGGGCCACGCCGAGAACGGCAGGGCGAAGGCTAGCTATACCGCCGGCCGAAGCAGTTCTGTGCATGGTGAGGTTTGCAGGACAATCAGGTCGAGTATCGGCGTGAGGTCGAAGAAAAGGCTGGCGGGTGGGAGAGAGAAAAGCGAGAACCGGTGGCGGGCAGTCTGTGTCACTTTATCCAAGCTGTGTTGAGAGGAGGAGGAGCAGCCGGGGGGTGGAGGTGGATGTGGTTGTGGTTGGCTGTTGTTGTTGGTGGCTTGTCTTGTCTTGTTGCTACGCTGACAAGGATGACTGCCTGCGGACGGACGACCTGGGTGGGAATGACGTGCCTCGAGTCTGGATGGATGGGGGCGCAGGAGCTTGGGCCAAGGCCGTCCGTGATGGAGTTGGGATGATATAAAGGGGATGGGGAGGAGAATAATGAGATGGAATTAAAAAATGTGACGGTGATTTTTTTTTTTTAATATTCTTTGCCTTTGGATCCTACTCAAGTAGTCGAGGCAAGAGAGTTTGTAATGAGTTGGTAGGTTTCGACTGGCGGGCCGGCAAGGTGGTTCGCTCCAGGGAGGCAAAAAAAAAAAAAAAGAATGGGCCGGAAGCGTGCAAAGTTGAGGCTCTATTGGGTTCGCTGGGTGCGATGCAGTCAGCCACACCAAAGGACAAGGAACCAGCGGGCACGATGCCAGCTAAGTAGTATTTGGGTTAGTAACTACCTAGGGAGTGAGCAACTCGTTCGAAAGGCGGTTGGAAATTCACTGGTTAGATTGCATTAGATGACCACGCGAGCAGTAGCTAATACAGAAGCGGGAAGTCGAGAACTTGTCGTCATGGCCATGGCCGCTAACAGATGGGCTAGCGCTAGGAGATAGTTGGTGTCCACCAAAGGATAGGTAGGTAGGTATTCGCCGTAGGGGTTAAGGTCTTTTTTCTTTTTTCCTTGTTCTTCTGCCTTGACTTTTGTGTCATTGCTGGTCTTATCTTGCATGCAAAAAAAAAATTAATATGTACATGCATATTGGACGTCCAGGTTGATCCTGACAATGTCGGCGAACAACACAAGCCAGTACTCGAGCTTATTTGTGGGCAGGCCACCTGCAGGCACCAGGCAGGTACACCGAGGCCACTGTGGACTTTTAGTGGACTGGGCCACTGTGGCCTTGCTGGCCAAGTCCTTCAGTGGACTGGACCCTGTAAACAGCAGCGAACAGGGCTGACATTTCCGCATTTTCCCAGTTCCAGACAATAAAGAGAGTGTTTATTATTTATTGTTCCATCAGAGTATCTACAGCTGGTCCAAAACTTTGACTTCATTCTTCCTATCCAGGTATCAGCCATCCCACACATATGCACCGTCATGTATCACTGCATCTACATACCTACATGATTGCATCAGCCCGCCACTGCATGCCGCAGCTGAAGCCGTTCTACAAGGGGCTCAACCAGTGAGCTGAAGATGTAACAAAACGGTATTTTGCATCATGTCTCGGCCCCGACTCGACTGTCAGTCTGAAATACATATACAGATATACATACTGTCAAGACCCAACGCCGGCTCTCAGACGCCAACTTCCCGCGGCCGGCAGCTTACCCTGTCGATCCCGCCCAAATCCGCTGCCCCGCCCGCCTGCCCTGCATTTTCACCCCATCTCATGCCGACTGCAAAGCCGCATCGTATCAGCTCGAAACGACTCAACAGCCTCGGCCTACTTATTCCTTACCGCCTCCGTTTCGCCCTGAGCACACGACTTCTTCTCGTTCCTAGAATCCCCCGTCCCTGGCGGCAGCTTCTCTCGGACCTTGCCGGGTACTTGGGCCATGTCCACCCGTCATAATCGGGTTTCCCCTAGCTTTTAGAGTTCGTCCTCGCTGCGAATCATCTTGAAGACCTTTGCGGCCGCCTCATCAGCTCGTTGTCCTCCATTCAGATTCAGCTTCACGTCATGGTGAACACCGGAAACTACCCAGATGCTGGACTCCTTGCAAAACCTCAGTCGAACCGTCGTCATCGCCGATCATCGCCGATCATCGCCGAGCGACAGCTGTAGCCACGAACGGGACGTGACTTGCCTTGCGACATCAGCTTCATTCAGCTGGCGTCAGTTGGACGCTTCTTTGTGAATGGTCTTCAACTGAGCAGTTCCGCCGAAGACTCAACATAGAGTGTCATGTTTCGAGCCCGCTTCTCCCCAATCAGCCACTCGTCAGCCAAAAGTGGAAATCAAAGAGAAACAGAGTCCAAAAGGAATAAAAAAAAGGCACCCGAAAGACAGGAAGGCGACATTGCCTGTCATGGTGCTTGCTGCGTCACATCCCGGCCGACTTCTCGGATATTGCCGAGAGTCGAGCCTCCGCGTCCGTACTTACCCGGAAGCTTACCTCGACTTTACGACTGACTCTACTCGAGCATTCAAGAATTAGCAACATTCGTCATTCTGGCGTTTGAAAAGAGCGGAAACTATCGAGCCTGCTTAAAAGAGAGCTATGACAGCAACAGTGAAGGTCATGATGCCAACCGGTCCAGGACGAAAGGATTTCTACCAACACAGTGAAAGCTTCGAGGCCTTTCACGAAACCGAGTGAGATAACATACATAATGCTTCAACTTGAGCCATTCCCCGGAATGCCGGTGCCTTGGCTTCCTGGCTACTTGTCGAGCAGTATCCTTCTTGGGGCAGTCATCGCTGCGACTTGCACTACTTGAGCATGGAGACATGGAATGTTCTTATTGATGTGGCTATCTGACAAAGGAGATACAAGGTTAGCGCGAACGCAACTCAAGAGGGCCAGGGTCAATGTTCCTGGAACAAAAATATTCAACAGCTCGGTCCCCGGTTGAAACCCGGGCTGAGCTGGTGTTGAAAACGAGCCTCAGTTCCGATCCGGGGCCTACCCCGATGAGCGCGGACACGTCCCTCGACCAAAAGACCCCAAGTATAGTCCTCACGCAGAGATTGTGTATTATAAACCCGCGAGAGGAAGTCGTGCGTCCCTTCTCTCGCGCGCTGATAGTCCTTTGTCCTCCGGAAGCCCGGTTTGGCGCAAATTTTCTCAACCCCTGCGATTTCTCGTCCTCTTTGTGACCCGATGCGTCGTGCTCATCACCTTCGCCTTCCTCGTCCTCTTGGACTGAGGCGCCACACCGCTATCATTTATCGCCGAAATGTTCGCTCGGGTCTCCATCTCTTTCACCTTCCTCTCCTTCTCTTCCGCCTCCCTCTCGCTATTGAGACAGTTGAGAAGATGGCGGCCCAGTACAAGGGCCTCATTGGCTTCCTTAGGCTTGTCCTGCATTCCCTTAGCCTTCCACAAGCGGAAGTTGAACGAAATCTCCCACGACCGCAGCTCTCTCCAATTTTCCTGGATCCTGATGAGGGCAAACGCATCGTGGATTGTGTTCACGGCCATGGCGAGATTTTCATCCCGCTTTTCGGAGTTTTTGGCATTCCTGGCGGCGTTCAAGTGGTCGCTGACGATCGCTCGCAGCCTGGTCAGACCGTGATGTATGTGGGGGATGGTGGCCTTGCGGGTGGCCGAATCCGCGGAATGGCTACTCGTCGACATGGTAGGGCGAAGTTCTTTTAGAGAGGCGGTGCAGGGGCGGTTGTCGATACCTGGGAGGCGATTGCACTCGGCGGAGGTATGAGGGAATCCTTGGGTAAGGGATTGTGGACTTTGAGGGCGTTTTATAGACCTCTCGTAGAGCTTCTACGATGCTCTGTGCGCCTTCAACAGAAATGACTGTGCTTACTGAAACAGAGAGTGGTTTTAAGCAAAGCTGCTGTCTCACGGGGGACTTTACAGTACTACGTTATTACAACAAAGAATGGTGTCTTTTGATACAAGCGTGATGGGACGTTATTTCCTGTCATGACTGACTGGTACTACGTTGGCCTTTCAGCTGAGCATCAGCCAAGCAGAGACAGCGACTCCCAAATGATCCAAGAATAGCAACTCTCAGGGGAATCATGTCGGCTATTTGCTATGTAACCCCAGGCAGGGTCTGTGACGTGTGTGATTCTTGTCCTATGTTGGGTTCACTCATCTTTGTGATTTGCATAACTGTTGTATTCCAAACGTGGAGGGCTCATATCAACGCATCAATCTATATAATTGTACAAAATGTCACTGTATCTTAAAAAAAAAAAACACGGTCTAAATAAAAGCGAAAGCAGGGATTTTGAAAGATTCACCATGTTCAGACTCGTCCCAATGTCCACTCTGAACTAACCATGCATCCAGCCCTCACCAAAAGCCGCCGTTCTCCAAGATGTTCGAGCCAGCCCGAATCCAGTTCGGACCTACCTAGACGGCCACGCGCATATTCCCGCCTCAATAGCGACTTGTTCCCGGCCGCACCCCCCCCCCCCC
>MWMN01000003.1:306181-322286 GCA_002968875.1 Cordyceps cicadae | reverse complement strand
CCCCCCCCCCCCCCCCCCGGAGACTCCCGCCCCCGTCCGTCGTCACCTGCCTCGGGCAAGACGATTAAGCAAGCCCGCGATGCACCCGTCGACCTTGACCGTCACCTGCGCGGCGAAGTTTTCCCTCCCCCTTTCGCAGCTCATCCTCGCCGCCGCCATCCCATCCCGGTTCTTCTTCTTCTTCTTCCTCTCACTCTTCTCCCCGCCGCCGTCCCGTCGTCGTCTCCTCCGGCCGCCCGCCGCATCCTCGCAGCGGATCCGATCCTGGTCGTCGACCCAGCGATGGCAATTCGCGCCGGGCCCCGCCCAAGGCCCGTCGTCGACGTCTCCGAGCGCAGTCGCATGCAGTACCGAAGGGCCCCGCGGCGGCGGGGGGGAGGAGGCAGACCAGCGCCTGGACTCCCAGTGGAGGTGCGCGGCGCCGTGTTGTCGGCGGGAGCCGCCGGGTCCGGGGGGGCGGCTGCTGTCGCGATACCGCTCTGCGTAGCATTCTTCTCTGCTTGGGGCTCTCCGGGCGGCGCCGCCCGCGCGGCCCTGAGCGACCGTGCCCTCGGTTGACCACGCGGGCTCGCCGGCTGGGGACTCTGCCCAGCTGCCTCTTCGGTGGTCGTGGTCGGGAGCGTCGTGGGTCGTGTCGGGGCAGGGGACCGTGTACCGGCTCTCGAATGGCCTCTCGCACCGGCTGCAGTGGAGGCGCGGTTCCCGAGGCTCCGGGTGGCGGCAGCGGCAGCGGCAGTCCATGGCGCGCCGGTGATCGAGCCATTCCGATAATTCCTCTAGAGCAGCCCTGAACCCGCCGCAAGGGTCGCAGCGGGACATTGGGTTTCCGGTATTCGCCGAAGCAGCTGGGCTTGTCTGGGAGCCTTTTCCCCCCGAGGGTGTCATGTCTTTGTTTCGGGCCGTCGGAGGCGTCGTCAACGTGTGTCCTTGTCGTCTTGGAGTTGGTTGTATGCTTGGACAAGGCATGATTGCCTTTTTTTCTTTTTTTTTTGCCCGAGTACTTGCGAGTATTATACGTCTCTTGATAACAACCTCTACACTGCTTTGTGCGCCCGTGTCACCAACGAGGGCTTGAATGAATCAGCGCGTGGTAAAACAAGTGATGATGATATTCTTAGATACGGGGAGGTAGCACGAGCGTCAGTGACGGCGTCTACCAACAACCCCTGTTGAAGCACTCGGCATATTGAAAACACTCTGTACTCTGTGTAAATTCGATACACTAAATACACTGACCACTCAACACACCAAATACAGCGACCAACATGTACACTGAGCACTCGATACCCTCAAGGGACTGACCACTCAATACTCCAAATACGCTGGCCAACGTTCACATGCGTCAACAAACCCGCATCTCGGTTGGCCCCGGCCGTCTTGCCTCGGTATCTTTCTTCTCTCGCTCCTCTTTCGCTCATCCACCTGCTTCTGGAGGGTCTCGAGGGGAGCATTCCATTCTGAGATTTCTTCGCCCGGAGAGCTGTTGTACAGTGACTGCAATTTTCTCAGTGCGTCGCTGACCAGCTTTTCAATTTGAGAGAGCTCGCTGTCTTTCGGATACTGGCGGCCGCTTTCAAGCACGTCTTCGCACAGGCTGGTCGCGGCGATGAGTTCCTCTAGAGTAACTCGACTTGAGAGCAACACGGGCATCTCTGTCTCTTGTAGGTCTTTCATGGTAAGGCAGTATGATGATTGACGAAGATATGTTTGTCTCTGCGCATACAAAAACAGATGGACGTGGCATTTTCTTTTTGATTCGAAATAATGACGGTGGCACAGGTAATGTCGCTGACGTCGGTATTGGGGATGTGCTACACGAGGGCACTGTAGGAAAGGAGCCTTGCACCCTGGAAATTTGACATGGATGTTTGCAGTGGCACAGATAAACCCGTGGCACTTTTTTAGTGATTGAATGATGTCTTTGTAGGAAATGGACAGTCGACGGTGTCGGTCTCTTGTTGTCCTTTTCCGTGTCACTGAGACAAGACAGTTGGTCTGGAATACCAAAGGAAGCCCTCAACCGTGGAAACCACAACGCTTGACAGTGCTTTCACTATCAAAAACGACATGTTAACTCCAGAGCCTGATTTGAATCGTGAAACAGAAAGGTCCTTGTCTGCCCAGGGTCAGCTCAACCACACAGCAGCGTCGTCATAGATTCCACAACTCCAACACTTACCTTTTGTGCGATTTCATTGTCCCTGTTATACAACCTTGAACCATATTTTACTCCGACAGCTTCCGCAGGCTCTCGCTGATGCGATCCGCCTCGCCCAGGGCCTCCTCAGCCTCCGCCGGGCGGCTCATCATCGTGAGCACCCGGTACCGCTGCCGAAGCAGCATCATCTCCCAGAGACGCACATCGAGCCATTTCCGGACCCTGCAGAGACCCTCGTCGATGAGTCTCAACGCCGAATCGAGCGCGCCGGCCCGCCAGGCCGCTTCGACCAACTGGATGTGCTGCGTTACCCAGGCGGTGTTGGCCAGGATCTCGGCGTCAAGCTCAGCGGCGGCCTGGGGTTGTGACTCACTCTCAGACATGGCTTTGAAGGGGCTTGTCTTGTCGGAATTTGGTGTGAGTTTTGTGCGTGCCACGTTGAGCTCCTACACGTCATGGGCTGGCTGAGGAGGGAGCTTATGTACTTTGTCGGAGCTACACAGAGGGCACGCGCCAAGGTGTCACTGCATCACTGCGTCACTGTGCTTCCTGAGGAGTCGTTTCAGAAACTGGACGTATTTGGGCGCCATGTATTTCATTATTAGTATTGCGGAACAAGGTTCCTTGATTGTATGTGAGCGTCAACTGCGCGCGTCGCCGGGATTTGACTCCTCCTCTGACGCCGCCCTCCTCCGCCCACTGTGCCTGACAAGGGCTTCTCGCTGCCTCTCTGTTCTGGGAGTACGTATAACCTGACACTTGAGTAGCGCATTCTTTGCATGGAAGCAGAATAATTCGAACAAACAAAGAATGTCGAACAAGCAGTTGTACTTGAATGTTGGAAACGCAAAGTGTCATGCGTTGCATGTTGCTAGTAACTCGGTTGCGACATACGTCACGAATGCCTCTGCATCCAAAGCTGCAGAGGAAGCATGTCATAAGTGAAAATCTATTTAAACCCAGAGGTTCTCCCTGGCCCTCGATACATCCTTCACCCTCATCAACAACTTCAAGCAAGTGGTCCTCAACACATCCCTCATCAACATCAACACCTCAAGCAACCAGCCAGCAGGCAATTCAGTGGCTACCCAATTGATCGACAACACCATCAAGAACTGCCGATCGTCATGCCTGGCAACGATGAGAACTTGCACCGGGCTAAGCATCACATTCAACACGCGAATGAGCGACTGGCTGAAGCTACTACCAGTTACTGGGCAGCCAGTGATCATCTAGAGTCCGCCCTCGACCTACTCCAAGACAATCCAACGAGACATGCCAAACTGATTGCTCAAATACACGGTTTTCTAGCCAATATTCATACCAATCTTCAGACAGACCTTGTAACTTACCATGAAAGTAAGGCCGACGGGAATTGATTGGGCGAAGGGAGTACCTCCTATCAAGCTGGTTGAAAGAAGGCCGAGCTTCATATTCACCAGTAAACACCTTCTCTCAGAATTTCTTGGGTTCAGAATTTGGCGTTTCTTTTGTTAATGGCGAGATTGCAGTCTGGCAAAGTCTGAGTGTGGCCAAAACACAGCCGTGCTGGCAGCAAGTTTATGTATTCACCCTGTATGTAGCCCACTTGGCTGCACCAACTTAGTTGGATGCGCAGAATTATTTTCTTTCTTTAATCAAATTTGATAATTCACTCTTTGTTCTTACCATCAACCTGTAGACCCAGGCAGTGGCCAGCTTCTGCGCCCTGCTAGGTGCTTGAAACATTCCCGCGTGACTTTGGCCTGTAGGGTAGGAGCAGATACACTGAGCGCCAGCAGGTTGCTCTTGGTAGAGGCAAGCATCTAATGAGTGAATAAAAGGAGACGGTACGCAACTATTTGCGAATACGAGCAGTCAAGTAAGAGAGAGAGAGAGCCTGTACGCCGCAGCTGAAACATTAAGCGTCCATGTTGAGCGTGTAACGCCTGCTTTTGTTAGTGTAGCCGCCCTTGTCCCTTGTCTGACGGGTGTTGGTCAAGCCAAGATGCAAAAGACTATTTAAACCCTGCAGCTTCCCAGATCATATGACATGTACATTCAAGCATCATCTGCACTTTCAAGCAACCAAGCACGATTAACGAGACCGCAACTAAACATCCACG
Organism: Cordyceps cicadae; assembly: GCA_002968875.1. NCBI lineage: Eukaryota > Fungi > Ascomycota > Sordariomycetes > Hypocreales > Cordycipitaceae > Cordyceps > Cordyceps cicadae. The sequence continues at coordinate 318,023 of MWMN01000003.1, read as the reverse complement.
AAGCCACCAACGACCATTCACGATGCTCAACACAACAAACGCTTCTCTCAGCCGGCGCCATGCGACGAGGGACAAGAAGAAGAAGAAGCGCAACTATGAGGAGGAGAGGACTAACCTCGCCGCACAGATTCATGTCCTCAATGAAGCGATCAGCAAGATGGGGGACGAGAACCCCATGGTGGCTGACGTGAGGAAGAGGCGAGATGAGCTAGTTCATAAACAAAACCGCTGTGTGAACAAACGGGATAAAGAACCCGAGTCCAAGTCTGCTGCCAACGATGAGATGTTCATGTTTTGATTGCCTGTCACTTGCATGAATCTGGCCCAGGAGAATGCAGATGCATACATCATGGTAAGTTGGAGCTGCAGACTTTGATCCATGGTAAATGTACTGACGGTGCACAATTCACTATAGACCGAATCGAGGTGATCTCGCTCTAGGAGATCAAAGTTCTCGGACAGAACAGCTTATGGATAGTGGCATGATGATGGGACAAGGCCGCTGGATCGGCTCCCGAGGAAAGGCTTTTTTTTCGATGTAGTCACAGTTGGCGAATTCTATACTGCTGTATATTCTTTTCAGATCCTCTTTCTCATTCAGTGATAAATTCACTTTTTAAAAATTATTCAGCGTCCTATAAACCCCCTACCACTGTTCACTGCTCCAGTGCAGCCCTCCTTCCATCTTGTCGGTAGTCATGGACTCTTCCAAGTTGAATCAGACATATACTTCTTGTACTAATCTTTCTTCATTTTTTAAAATTACGAGTGTCTATACTTTTCAGAATCTAAATTAATAATTTTGTATTATTTAATATCCTCGTTGAATCGGCCCGCACATTCGGCAAGGTAGGTCACCAGCTTCTGCCAGCGCCTCGACATTGCCGTGTCATCCTACTCGCGTACAACAGTGTTGGTGAGTGTAAAAGGTCACAATGTTGTCAAAAGCCAGAAGTGTATGCAACAGGCCTTGTGACGCGCTATGCTTTTCGTGTTGCTCACAAGAACCTGGCTTGAGCTTCCACAAAGCGTCTTTACTCTTTGTTAGCCGCCCACAGTCTTTGTGTTTGGATCCGACTTGCTACATAGAGCACATGGAGCGAAACAAAAGAGCTTTACGTTCCGGTCTTTTCTGTTTTTTTCCAGCAATAATGCTCTCAATGAAATGATTCCTATGCTCTCGAGTCTATTATTTGTGCTGTGCTCTTGAGTCTTGAGTCTAGTATTTGTGCTATGCTCTTCAGTCCATCATTGTTACTAGACCTTTGCACGTATGACATGATTCCCGTCTTCTTGAGTCTAGCATTGTTCAGGTGTGACCTGCTGCAAATCTGTACACAAAACTTGTTCATAATTCTCATACCTCTCATACGTCATAAATGCAGCGTTCTACAGTTTACACAGGAATAATGACTCGAGCCGAAAAACTATTTAAACCCAGTCGCTCACCCATATCGCTCCAGCAGAATCCTCATCAACCTCTTTCAGCAGAAAAAAAGCCAGACCATCAGCAACCTCGCCCAGGGCAACTACCCAACAAAGTTGTGTTCACGTATACCATCAAAGAGGTCTTGCCGAAAATCGAGCCCCAGAAAGCCCACAACATATCTGAACAGCCACTGCGCCGAGAAGGAAGCTCACAGCGATCCGGCAGAACGACGCGCTGCTTAGATATACTGTCGACTACTGCGCCAACGCGAATAGGCGCTCTGTTCTCGAAAAAAAAAACTTGCACGACCAAAAGCCCGACATCGACAAACACTTACCGGCCAGGCGTCGTCCAAAACTCTTCTCGCCATGCCGGACGAAAACGAGGTTGCCGTCTGGACCTGTGACGCTACTCCGGAAGCCATTGCATACGGCGAGGAGTGCTGTGCCGCCTTGGGAGAGATCATGAAGTTGTTGGAAGATCCGGAACCTACCGTGGATAGCCAGAACAGGGCGAAAGAGATGCTCAAGTCACTTATCGAACGGATGAAGGAGTCTCCGACGGAGAATAAAGAATGCATCGCCATTGTGGAAAAAGCGTACGCTCAGGTTGAGGCAACCCTCAAGGACCTCAAGATTGCGAACTCTCATGCCAAACTGGCCGCTCGGATTGCGTTCTGGGAGGCTGGGCTGAGATCGACGTATTTTGGGAGGATGATGTATCCCTCAGAGTAGGGCATGGAGCAAATTCTGTCTGTCTGGTTGATCTGATTTGGGTCTTTTGGATGCTGGAGTGGCAGGTTTCTTTTATCTGGCCGTGGCAGGTTGTTGGATTCGTCTGGCTTCTCGTTCTACAGCTGAGCTGCGCCAAACTAGAAGGATGTTTTGGTTCATGATTCTTCTTAATTGACAATTTTATTCTAAATTTAATCTGCCTCCTCGATTCACATGCTGACATCCAAGACATCATCTGCCTCTCGATTCACATACTGACATCCAAGAAATCATCTGCCTCGACAGACTCACACCCTCTGCCTCTACAGATTCACCACGCTGACGTCCAACACACCCTCTGCCTTTTGCAAGTCTTCCATGACCTTGCCGTCCACGTTGCCAGCGATGCCCAAGATCATCAGCGCCTCGTCACCCGACCGCCGGTGCTGCTGCTGCTGTTGCTGTTGCTGCTGATTCTGCTGCTGCACCGCGACCGCCTCCTCCAGCGAATCCTGCGAAGCGCTCGGCTGCAGCCCGTCATCCGTCGGGGGCGTCCAGTCGCCGCCGCGAAACTCCGGGCTGAGCGCCGCGACCTGCATGAAGCGGATGTTGATGCCGTGGGAGCCGAGCACGGTGCCGACGCCGCCAATCTTGCCCGGCTCGTCGTAGTTGTGCAGGATGATGAGGGTGCCCTCCGGGGAAAAGGTCGCGTTGAAGCGGCCGAGCCGCGAGATGTACAGCCGCCGGTTCGCCGACGCGTAGCCCTCGATGACCTGCGCGGCCGCGCCGGCGCCGCGCGCGCTGCTGCCGTCCGGGTACGACCGCAGGCTGACCAGGTTGACGTAGGTCTGGGTGCGGGCCGAGTCGTGCGCGTGCGTCTCGCTGACGGTGATGCCCTTTTCCTTGGCGATCTGCGTCGCGTTGACGATGTTGACGTTGGAGTCGCTGAAGGAGGCCACGAGCCCCTTGACCAGCGCGGCCAGCAGCGGCTTCGTGTTGGGCAGGCCGGCCAGCTCGCCGTGGTAGACGAGCTCAAAGGTGCGACCGCCGACGACGGTGCTGCTGCTGTTGCCGCTGCCGCCGGCAAAGTGCTGCGAGTACAGCCGGCCCATCTTCTCGACGAGCGCGACCGACGGCTGCAGCTTGCGGTACTGCTCCGGCAGGATGATGGGCGCGTTGACGGCGCTGGTGGGCAGCCCACCGCGGAGGATCTCGAGCACCTGCGTGCAGACGTCGAGCGAGACGTTCTCCTGCGCCTCGACGGTGGAGGCGCCGAGGTGCGGCGTCGCCACGACCAGCGGGTGGGCGGCCAGGCGCGCCGCCACGGAGCCGGCGGCCGGCGGCTCCGAGGTGAAGACGTCGAGCCCCGCGCCGGCGATCCCAGCCCTCGTCGAGCGCCCGCAGCAGCGCCGCCTCGTTGTACACGCCGCCGCGCGCCACGTTGAGCACCCGCGCCGTGCGCCGCATCAGCCGCAGCTCCGGCTCGCCGACCAGGTCCGCCGTCGTCGCCAGCAGCGGCGTGTGGACGGTCAGGAAGTCCACCGCCGGCAGCAGCTCGTGCAGGCCGCCGGGGAGCAGCGTCGCGCCCGCCTGCCGCGCCATGTCCGGGTTCGCGTACGGGTCGACCGCGACGACGGCCATGCCCAGGCCCTTGGCCATGCGCGCGACGTGCAGCCCGACCTTGCCGAGGCCGACCACGCCGAGCGTCTTGCGCCCGACCTCGACGCCGACCAGCTGGGCGCGCTCCCACCGGCCGTCCTTGACGCCGCGGTCGGCGCGCCCGAGGTGCCGCGCCGTGGCCAGCAGCAGCGCCACCGTGTGCTCCGCGGCGGCGACGATGTTGCCCGCGGGCGAGTTGATGACGATGACGCCGCGGGCCGTCGCCGCCGCCACGTCGATGTTGTCGACGCCGACGCCGGCCCGCGCCACCACCTTGAGCGCGGTGCTGGCGGCGAGGACCGCGGCGGTCACCTTGGTCTCGGAGCGCACGATGAGGCCCTGGTAGGTGGGGATGGCGGCGAGGAGCTCTTCGGGGGTGATGCCCTGCCGGACGTCGACGTCAAAGTGCGGGGTCAGCAGGGCGAGGCCGTCGGGCGAGACCTTTTCGGGGACGAGGATGCGGGGCCGAGAACCGGCGGCCGGTGAGGGGCCGTCCCCGCCGGTTGGGGCGGCGGGGTTGACGGGGATGGATGTCATCGGAAAGGGGGGGGGGGGGGGGGGGGGGGGGGGGGGGTGGTGGGGGGGGGGGGGGGGGGGGGGGGGGGTTGCGGAGTAAAAAGGTGGTCAAGTCGAAAAGAAAGGGTCGTGAAATTAGAGATTGCAAGAAAATGAGGGAATGCTGGAGGACAGTACGAGTATGTACTGGAGTTTGGATCAAAGGCCAGCAGTAGAGGTCGGAAAAAAAAACAAGAAAAGTCGTCCACGTCGATGAGAGACAGGGAGGGAGGGGGCGGGCAAAGGCCGGCCTTTTAAACAAAACGGTTAATCGACATTGGCCGAATTCATCCAAGCCGTCGCACATCAATCGCACAACATTCCACAGCGCAGAAATCCACCGCCGCCGCCACACCTTGATGGATGGCAGCTGGGCATCTGGCATTTGTCGCGCAGAGGAACTGCATCCACGTTGCCTTTCTTGCTTCTCTCTGCCTTGATGGAGCCGCCCAAAAGACAATGGCACCATTCACATCGCCCCAGACAGTCCCTCCCGAGATGGTCCCCTCTTGCCGCTTCCTTGGCTCGGCGCTAATGAGAGAAGCTTTTGCGCTGGGATTGGGATTGGCGAGCCAGCGGGATAACATGGATAATGTCCAGAGTCCAGAGTCCAGAGTCCAAAGTCCAGAGTCTAGAGATTAGCGGGTGCTCCAGCCCCCTCGCCCGCCGCCTAACGTTGCCGCCTCCTCCTCCTTCTCTTCCTCCTCCTCCTCCTCTTCCTCCTCTTCCTCCGCCTCCTTCTCCTCACTTGGTCGTCGTACAGGATGGCAACGCTGGGTCGCTCTCCCTCTTCTCCAATTGTCTCAACCTGTTTGTGCGGCAGCGGCGGCAGGTCGGACGGCATAATCTGGGGCAAATCAGAGCTCTGCATTCTCGCCACAGCAAGGCAGCCATCATCACTGTACAACGGGCCCCAAGTGTAGATTGTGATCCTTCAAGGGGGCAAGATGGCGTGATGTTTGTTGGATGGACTTTATACGGCTTGCAGGATATGTCGCTGGCCAGCTACTGCGGCGTCTATACAAGGGCCATGTTATCCTCGAGGGCCAAATCGGGCCACATGGAAATATATCAGGTCGACTTATTGCTGACGCCAACTTTTTCCTTTTGCAACCCACGTCGTCTATCGAAAAAAAAAAAAAAAAAAAAAAAAAAAAAAAAAAGGGTGCTCGGATGTAACCAAGGCAGGCTTCACTTCTGCATGTCGCTGCCAAATTCCTCTCTCCGCATGGAGAAGCCCTACCCGACACAAGCGTCGGGCACGGACAGCGAGGCTTTCTGCTTTCTGCGAGAGGCAAAGATGGGATGCAGTCTCATGCAGCACGAAACTAGTATTTGTTGGATTGCGCTGACGCCATCTTCAAACCATGTATGCATGCATGTACGTCAATACTGTCTGTTTGTGCCAGGCCAGGCCAGGCCAGGCCAGTTGACAAAACCGCCAAGCCATGTATGTACATACGCTGTTCGCCGCAAACCAGCGCAATTAGCCTCTCTCTCCTCTCTCCTTCCTAGCCCAGCCTCCCTCCCCCTTCCTTGCCAGTCGAGATTTTCGTATTTCCATTCCCAATGTCACATCAAAAAGCGACGGACAAAAGAATCTAAAAGAACCCCCCCCCAAAAAAATCACAGAAAATCCCCTCATCCTACTTTCGGCATTTGAATCCATCGTAAACCACCTTGCTGGTCATTTTCCATTTTCCGCCTCCACAACGCCGCAATATCCCAACTAGCCGAGTTGGCAAGCATAACTAGAAGCTTACTAGGTACCTTCTACTAATAATAATAATATAATAATAACCTCCTCGTCAGCCTTCAGTGCAAGGCCACCAACAACACATCAAATCGTCATGTAAAAAAAAAATCCATCTTGATTCCACTCAAACCGTACCTGCCAAGGAAAGCTTCTTTTTTTTTTTTTTTGTTCTTCCTTCTTCTTCTTCTTCTTCTCTCTTCTCCTCCAATACATTCTCCCAGAGACAATGTAACCCAGCTGCCTCTTTAGGCCTCGACAGTGTACTTGGATCCATACTTGTCGTTCTGGACCACCTCGATCCAGTAACCATCAGGGTCGAGCAGGAACGCAATGTTCTTCATGCGGCCGTCCGTCAGTCTCTTCTTCCAGTTACATCCCTTTTCCTCAAAACGCTGGCAAGCCGCATCCAAGTCGTCCACCGAGATACCTTGATTTTTTTTTTCTTCGTGTCAGCGAACTCTTCCCTTCCACTTCCCTCCCCTTCTCCACGTCTCTCCCCCTTCGCAGCGCACGACAAAAACTTACAAATGTGGCCAAAGCCCTGGGGCTGGTCGTTGCCGTTGTGGTACTTGAACGCCTCGTCCTTTTCGGTGCCGTAGTTCCAGGTGAGCTCCAGCAGGCCCTCGCGGTGGCTCGTCTTGTCGTCCGTCGGCAGGCCCTGGTCGGCCGGGTAGGCGAGGAAGTACAGGTTGAAGCCGGCCGCGGCGGCCTCGTGCTTGCGGATCAGCGACATGCCGAGGATTTCTTGGTAGAACCGGAGCGACTTTTCAATGTCCTTGACGCGAAGCATGGTGTGATTCTGCAGGCGCAGCAGTAATGCTAGGTCAGTCCTGCCCGCATCCCGAAATCGCATCACGACTTTGCTTACCATGCGGTAGGTGCCGGGGTCAGTCTCGGTCACGTTCTCCGTCTCCTCGATCGGCTTCTGGCCGATGACCTCGACCCAGTAGCCGTCAGGGTCCAGGACAAACGCAATGTGCTTCATGCGGCCGTCGGTCAGCTTCTTCTGGAACTTGTACCCGGCGTCCTCGATGCGCTTGCAGGCAGCCTGCAGATTGTCCACGCTGATGCAGGTGTGGCCGAACCCGCGGTGCGGCTCCGTGTTGCCGTTGACCACCTTGTAGTCGGGGTCGTTTTCGGTGCCGTAGTTGTGCGTCAGCTCGATGATGCCCTCGCGGTTCATGAAGGAGTTTCCGTGGGAGACGGCCTGGGGGCCGTTGTACGCGAGAAAGTACAGGTCAAACTTGGCGGCGGGTTCCTGGATCTTCTTGACGACGCTCATGCCGAGGAACTCGTAGAATTTGACTGCAGTGGTCAGTCGGATTTTGCTGGCGGCGCCGACTCGCGGCAGCTTCGGGCATCACCTACCCGACTCCTTGGGGTCCTTGACCCGGATCCTGGCGGCGTGTTAACGGACCGCAGCTTGTTCAACAAAGCAAGATCAAAGTCATGACCTACATGGAGTGGTTAAACTTGTATTTGCCGGTATCTGTGGTGGTGGCCATTGTTGCGAATGAATGTGAAGCAGCTACAGGTGGGGTAAGTATGTATGTGCGTCCGCCGTGAACTCACAGACTGAGGAGGAGGAGGCTGGTGCGAACCTGGTCTGGGTGATGAAAGTGAGTTTTGGACAAGTCGTAGTCGTCGAACTGCTCTGCAAACGCTCATGAGTTGATGCCTTTTTCTGCTTTGTAATGTCGGCGTTACTGGTGATGTCAACCCCCGCAGCAGAGCTCTCCATCTCTGGCTAGCTTGATGAGCCCCTCCATGAGCAGCTCCAGCTCCAGCTCCGGAGCATGGCAACGGAGGCGGCAATTGGGTGGACATTTCCTCTCACCTTACGGGGCACCTATCGGCAATAATTAGTAAATCGCCGCCAGTGATAGTCTGGGAATAGTCTGAAGCTACCTATAGTTACTGGTAGAGAAATAAGCCGATGACATATTGTGCAAAAAAGTCTGGGGAACTGCCCACCCAAGCAGTCAAGGCAAGCTGTTGCCACGTCGGCTTTCCTCTGCTGTTGCCATGCTTTGCAGGTAGTGAAATTGATATAAGAGTTGTTATGGGAGACTAAGAAAATCCCAGCAAACTTTGTCAATTCTCAAGGCACCCCGGCCACCCTGACAATTCTGAAAGCATCATGCTTCAGGCCTTGGCTCACGTCAACACGGCACTATAACCTTTTTAGCGGCGCAAGTTCAGTGGGTTGTGTCAGCCGTCAAGACGCCTTGCCTAATAAATGAGTAAGAGGTACGTATATGTACGTACATACATAACTACCTAACTAGTTAGTAGGTAAGGATGGGTCAAGCGGCAACAATATGATTGCATGCATCTTATTATTGTTATTTCGTTGCCAGACCCCGTCGCGTCCTTTTCATCTCGCCATATTCTTCGCCGATTTTACTCTCAACTTATACCACAGCCCCAGCAACAGAAGGCCTATGATTCAGTACATATTCCCCATGGCACGCCCTGTCCCGTTATCGTCGTGAAGGCAAGGCTGTCTGTCCTCCATTTGCCATCCGACAGTCCCCCGCACAGAGGCCCTACTGCTAGGCACTGCCCACCAATCCTCGCGCTGGAACCGCCGTCTCGCGATCCAGCTTCACCCTCTCCTGTACCCGCCACGAATTTCACGCCGTCCATACGTGCCTCCTGCCAGCGCGCTCTGAAACCTGGCCTCGAACTTACCTCCACTATTGGCGGCGGCCATGGACACCGACCCAGAGCCGCACCAGGCACCTGCAGGCGCCGAGACTTCCAGGGTCCAACAGCATCTCCCCGGCCGCCCTCCTTCCTTGCCCAAGTCAAGATCCCTCTCCGACGGCGGAGGGACGGCACCCAAGCTCTCCCCGTCGCCTCACATTGCCACGACGTCACGCCGCACCTCCAAGGACGACCACGACATCGACACATTCACCAGCCAAGGCGCCGTCGCCGTCGCCGCCGCCGCCGCCGCCGCCGCCGCCGTGCCGACTGCCACGCTGGCCGCGCTTCCTTCCACACCGAAGCGGTCAGAGGTTCGTGGCTGGCCATCGCTGCATATGCAGCAACACAACCACAACCACCTCCACCTCCACAACCACCACCAACAGCAACAGCAACAGCAACAGCAACAGCAGCCACCGCCACGAACCTCTCGCGACTTCACACCTCCTCCTGCCGCTGCCGCCGGGACCAGCGCGTTCGGCAAGCCGGTTCCTCTCTCCCCCAAACTCGACCATTCACACATCTACGCCTCGCCCACCAACATCCTCCCTCGACGGTCACGCGGCCTCGACTTCTCCCGCGCCGCCACGAGCCTGCACCACTCCACCCTCGCCGAGTCGTCGCCCGAGTCGTCGCCCACCGTGGGCGGTCGCGGGATAAACATTCCCGCAAGACGCCGGGAGCTTGGTCCGGGCGCCGAGCACGGCTTGCAGGCCTCGGCGTCCCTATGGCCCGCCGCGATCGGCAACCAGGAACGGATGACCATCAGCAGCTCGCTGGGTAGCACCCAGGCCATCGGCTCCGACACGTCGAGCTCATCCGACGACGACGATCTCATGGACGAGGACACGGACGAGGCCTATGTAACCACCCCTCAGGTTTCAAGGATGGGCCCCGCCGGAGGCCCCAGACCGCTCGGCTCGCCGGCCATGAACGCCCTCTCCAACTTCCAGAACCGTCCGCGTCCGAGAAAACATCCCAAGAGAAAGGTTCGGGGGCCGCTCGGACTCGGCTTCAACATGAACGCGTCGGCGCTATCGCGGTCGCCGCCGGGAAACTCGGCGCGCGGCCGTCGAGAGAGCATCAGCTGGCAGGCCAACCAGCTGCACATATCGAGTGTAGATGGAGAGGATAGTGCCAGGTCGCTGAGCGACGTTGATGGCCCATCGGGCGATACCCAGCCCAACGTGACGCGACGAGCGGTCACGCGTCGTGGAAACCTTTTGGTATGAAACATCACACTGCCAATTTCCGCATATTTTGCTAACCCAATTATAGCCAAAAACCAAGACGTTTGCCCGCATTCGAGCTGCATTGCTGGAAGAAGGGGCCCCCGCCGAGGCCGAGTTCCGCCGTGAAGCCGAAGTCGTCAAGCAGGTCCGCGAAAGCGATGTTGATCATGAGGCCCGTTCTTCGACAAACGCGTTTGACTTATCACAGGCGGTCAGCGCACTGTCCTCGCCCAACATGGTCAACCAGGACACCATCGAGGAGCCCGAGGAGGACTTTATGCGAGATTTGTCGACCGGCGCATCCAGCACTTTCAAGCAGCAATTACTAAAGACAAAGTCGAAATCCTTCTGGGACACGTACTCCGAATGCAGCAGTACTGGGGGCGCCGGCCGTGCTTCCCCGCCACCCCAGTCGTTCATCCCTCGAGAATCATCATCGGGCATGAGTGAGGATGCTGCCATGGACTCGCCCTCCTTTCCCCTCTTTCCAACATATCCAGTACGTGGCTTCGCCCTGAATGGCATCGGCCACACACAGTTGTTAACAGAGAACCGACAGTCGCAAGCAACCGCCATCGGCCCCCAGCCCCCCTCCGCTGCCGAGATTACGCGTCGCATCAACAACAAGCGCCGGCGCGACGACGATCTTGACCCCGTGAGCTTCAAGCGGCGGGCGGTCAGCCCGGGCATGAGCGTGCACAACTCGCCGGTCGTGCAGAGCCCCCTGCAGCGGGACAATGTCCAATGGGGTTCCCGGCCGGGTAGTACTGGCGGCGACAAGGCGGGCAGCAGTGCGCAGAGCGACTCGGGCAGCATGGCCGGCACGACGTCGACGAGCGGAACCGGCCGCCTAAATAACAGCAAAGGCAGAGTGGGATTCCAGGGCATGGTCGACGCCAACGACGCCATCATGCGCATGAGCATTGAGTAGAGATTATGGATCTTGGGATATTTTACTTTTGCTTGTGTTTGGGGACCACGAAAAGTCAATTGCTGATTGCATACTACGGCGTTTTTTTTTCTTTCTATTACGATAATTCTCTTTCTTATTTTCTGTATTCTTTTCTAACAGGGCATACCATCAAGTACGGCGTTTGTTTGTTGTTTGCTGTCATAGTCTACGATACATACATACGAATACGCACATGATGATTTCTTTTCTTTCCTTTCTCTCCTGTGTGAAGATGAAGTATATTCGGGTGTATTCGAACACCATCAGGCAGCTAGTAAAATGTACAGGAAACTGCGTCGTTCTAATTGTCCAGACGGCAGAGAAGAAGAGAACGAGAGAAGAAATACAGTGGGACTCCGGATGTTAACTTTTTTTTTCCCCCTCTGAATTAAAAAAGCCGACGCCGTGATAAATGCTAAAGTGGAAGAAAAGAAGCAAAGTGATGAGGAAGCAAGAACAAAGGTCGAGACAGGGAAGCTTTTCTTGCTAGCAAATAGAGGAGACCCCAGAATAAACGAAACGGGGGGGGTTTTTTTTTTTTCTTTTACTCGGCGCCGGTCCTGTCCTCGGGCACGGTCAGCGTGCCGAGCTTCTCGTCCAGCCAGCGGGCCAACTCGGCGGCGTGTCTGCGCATCGCCACGACCGACGACCCCGATCCCGAGGACGCCGGCGACGACCCCGACGCCGAGAGCGCGCTGGTCGCGGCCGCACCGCCCGCAACAGCAGCAGCAGCAGCAGCCGCGCTGTCGCCGCTCGTAGCGGACGCCTGGCCGCCGGCGCTGGCCAGGCTCTCCGTGTCGGCGCTCAGGTCCGCGCCCTCGAGGGCCCTGCGGT
>MWMN01000003.1:250483-292367 GCA_002968875.1 Cordyceps cicadae | reverse complement strand
GGGCCCGCAGCGCAGTAGACGCGGCGCACGATCCCGTGTACCACGCGCTCTGGGGCGGCGACGAGGTGGCGGCGGCGCGCGGGGCCACCGTGCGACCCGGTAACGACGACGACGGCGGCGGCGGCGGCGGCAGGATGATGGCGGCGCTGGCGGTGGACCTGGAGACGAGGGACCGGGTCAAGATCATGGGTCGCATGGTGGCCGGGACGGCGGCGGACGCGACGGCCGGGACGACGGTCCAGGTGGCGATGCTGGTGGCGGAGAGCCTGGGCAACTGCCCAAAGTACCTCAACAAGAAGCGCGTGACGCCGCGGGCGTACGGCGCGGACACGGAGGAGGTGGTGGTGGTGGCGGTGGGCGGGGCCGCGGCGCGGATGCTGCCGGAGGAGGCGACGCGGCTGCTGGACGGGGCGGACATGTTCTTCCTGTCGAGCACCGACGGCGACAGCATGGACACGAACCACCGAGGCGGCCCGGCGGGCTTTGTCCGGGTGCTGAAGAACGAGGCCGACGAGGCCGTGCTCGTCTACCCAGAGTGTGAGTTGTCTCTCTCTCTTTTTTTTTTTTTTTTTTTTTCTTGCCGTGTTTCTGAGAAACCAAAAAAAAAAAAATGCCCCAACTAACTGGCTGGGCGATTTATAGATTCCGGAAACCGTCTGTACCAGACCCTCGGCAACCTCAACGTCAACCCGCTGGTCGGCATCGTCGTGCCCGACTTTAACACCTCGGACGTGCTGTACCTCACCGGCTCCGCGTCCATCCTCGTCGGCGACGCCGCCTCGGCCGTCATGGCGCGCACCGCGCTCGCCGTGCGAGTGCGCGTCACCGTCGCGCGCTTCGTCCGTCGCGGCCTGCCCTTTCGCGGCGCGCCCCTCGAGCGGTCCCCGTACAACCCCAACGTGCGCCACCTCCTCTCCGAGCGAGACGACCCTTCCTCCCCGCCACCGCCGCAGCGGCAGCAGCAGTCCGACGTGACGGCGACGCTGACCGGCAGGGAGGTGCTGTCGCCGACCGTGAGCCGCTTCACCTTTGCGCTGACCGGCGGTCCCGCGCGCTGGCGGCCCGGTCAGCACGTCACGCTCGACTTCTCGGCCGAGCTCGACCACGGCTACGCGCACATGCGGGACGACGACCCGCAGAGCCTCAACGACGATTTTATCCGCACCTTTACCGTGTCCAACCGGCCGCCGCCGCCGCCGCCGCCGCCGCCCACGGATGACGACGACGACGACGAGGACGACGCGGTCGTGGAGATGCAGATCACGGCGCGCAGGCACGGACCGGCGACGAACCTTCTCTGGCGGCAGGACCTGCGCGTCGCACCCCTCGCGCTGCCCGTGCTCGGCTTCGGCGGGGCGGCCTCCTTCCGCCTGCCCACTACCGCTGCTGATGATGATGGCGCGAGGGGGCCGCTGGTGTTCGTGGCGGGCGGGGTGGGCATCACGCCGCTGCTGGCGCAGGCGCGGGATGTGCTGGCGGCGGCGGCGGCAGGCGTGCGGCTGCGGCTGCTCTGGGGCCTGCGCGCGGCGGACCTGTCGCTGGCGGCAGACACGTTTGCGCGGATCGGGGGCTTGGCGGCGGTGACGACACTGTTCGTGACCGGGGAGGAGGAGGAGGAGGAGGGGGTGGCGGAGGACCGGCCGGTGGTGCGGGAGGTGCGGCGGCAGGGCGTCGCCGAGATACGGCAAGGAAGGGTCACGGAGGGGGACGTCCGGTCGCTGCGCGGACGGGGGTCCAAGTTTTACTTGTGTACGGGGCCGGGCTTGCTGCGGTCACTGCAAGATTGGCTGGACGGGGAGGATGTGGTATGGGAGGACTTTGGATACTGATGCCGTGGGAATCCTAGGAGCCATTGCCCATTCAATCGTATTCTGGAGGAGTCGAGCTTCTAACTTTTTAATCACTGGGGTCTAGTATGATACACCGGGAGCGCATCCCTGCAAATCTTCAAATCTCTGGACCTTGCCCCATTCCGCATGACACTTGCTTCCCACTCTTCTCCGGGGACCCTCACTTGCTCAATCCCACGGTGCAGGCGCTGGCCTGTGCGATCAGGACGGACGGGTCCTGACGCTCAATGTAGCCGTCCTTGATGAGGTCGAGGATGCTCCCAACCTCGCCCGTATAGAACTGCGCGCCGAGCCCCGGCTGGCCAAACCACGGCGCGATAGGCCCGCCTACGACGGCGAAGGGAGTGACGACTTTGTACACGTGGTATCCGTTGGGGAAGTCGGGATCCCTGGGGTCCGTCTTCAGGCTGGATGGCGGTAGAGAGCGTTGCGAGTAGGGGGCGCTGGCGGCCGTGACGTACTTGCCTATTCACACGTTCTGGTTAGCCTCGATCAACCCTATGATAGAAAGGGGGGGGGGGGGGGGGGGGGGGAAAAATTTACTTTTTCCCCCCGCCCTGCCCGGGGGGGGGGGGGGGGGAAAAATTACTTTTTCCCCCCGCCCTGCCCGGGGGGGGGGGGGGGGGTCTCTATTTTTCTTGTTTCGCTGTTTGTGGTGGCCAGCGACAAATAGAGTAGGGAAGGGGGGGGGGGGGGGGAAAAATTACTTTTTCCCCCCGCCCTGCCCGGGGGGGGGGGGGGGGGGGGGGGGGGGGGGGGAGGAATTCTCGTTACCTCGTTCACTGCCGAAGCGGTCAATGAGGGTGCCGGCCTCGAGCCGCATCGTGCCGTTGATGGCGTTGCCGTTGCCGTCGAGCACGAAGCCGTTCTGCGGTGGGTACCTGTATCTGCCGTTGGACCCAGTCCAGTTGCCGAGGAACTGCTCGACTGTGACGTCGTCACTGCCGAGGCGGTTGTAGCCCGAGAAGAGGTTTCCCAACGGTAGCTTCTTGGGCAGCTGCTTGGGACCGAGGCGGGCGTCCGCGCAGAGGTAGGTGGCAGCATCAGCATCGGCTCCCGGTGTAGCGCCTTTGCAAGAGCAAGGGCCGCCGTTGACGTTGTCCCGGCCACTAATGGCCGCGGCAGCGGCGAGGTAGGGCAGGACAAGGGTTGCGAGGAACTTCATGCTTGCTTGAGAGTTGGCAAAGTCGACAGAATGAGGTAGGTGAGCCGGGAAACCTGTGTCTAGGGATGCGTTCAGCTGCGATGAGGATGTGGAAGTGTCGATATCTTCAGGGCTGGGAGCTTTCCCTCTCTTTTATATCTGTTCTGGTGCACGGCCGAGTAAGTAAGACTGGGTACAACCTGAGGTGAACCTGGCCGTTTCCCTGGCCAAGACAAGACATGACTAAAACATCAGAACCCTCGGATCACGCAGTGCTTGCCTTGTACGATAAATCAGGCATCTCATACTGCTTGTCTTGCTGTCTTTCGTCTTCGAGCCTTGTTTTTCAGATACACATGCGGCAATTCCCGCGCAGTCCGGTCAGGATAGGCCATGATATTGGCTTGGCCCGCGACTCAGCAGCATAGCTCGAGGTGGTCCATTTACCAACCTCAGACCGATATTTGTACAGTCTTTGCTTGACATGCTTATTATGTGGTGCTGCCGCGACCAATCGGGTCGTCGCATTGATTTTGGGTCTTGTTTTATGCATACCGCGGATGCGCGGATGCGGCGGCGACGTGAGGCGAGATATATGGGGAGTCGAGCCGCAAAGGCCCAAAAAAAAAAAAAAAAAAGGCCAGCTAACAATGGTTTATAGTTCAGGCGGGCACCCCCACACCACAACCCCTGATATGCGGCAACCGATCGCGCCCCGTCGGCGATGCAAAAAGGGAACACCCCGGCCCCAGGATTCGAACCTGGACCTCCCACAGTCCCCTCCCGGGAACGGATCAACCACATAGCCTCACCGTCTGTCAGTTGCAGGCGTGCACCACTACACTACTCCGGGTGCTGAAACTTCATTATATACTGCCAGCAAGCGTTAGTTTCACTACTAAAAAAAAAGAATCCCAGATCCAGGAGTCGAACCCGGCCCTCCTGGCCCCCTTTCGGGCCCTTTCGGGGGCGGATCGATTATGCTTCTGCACAATTTCACCGCCTGTCCAACCAGGTGTGCACCCCTACACCAATCTGGGTTCTTGTTGACATGGCATGACTAAAACTCCGTTATTGAATACCGTTGGCACACAGTAATATGTAGAGCACAGAAAATGAGACTCCCCATCCGGGAACAGGAGACCTTTCCGCAGCGTGTTATGACAGGGGAATATCATAACACACTAGACCAAAGGGATGGTCGTCCGTGATACATTACAGAATCGACGGGGCGCAGACGGTAAGGGCCGACTACTTATTGACTTCAGTTCGTGCCACACCAATGCAGCAAGAAAAGGGAAACGTGGGCCTAATGAAACCACTACGTGCTGGCTTGTATCGCTATTGGTGCGCCATTGTAAAAGGGTGGGACGCTAATTTTCTTTGGATACGACACTGTGGAGGAACTTTTTCACCCACTCGCCCAGCACTGCCCCCTTTTTCCTTTTACCAAAGCTCCAGAGTGATACTGTAGATACGGCTCATTATGTCAACCACACCACCAAAGCCCGATCCTCCGCTAATGGCTGAGTAGAACTTGTACGTCTTTGTATATCCGAAGGCTCCGGACAGGTCAGGATTAGGGTTTTAGCTAGTCAGGCAGCGTAGAAAAAAAGGCACTCAGTTTTGTTAGGTCCTCCCCTTTATAATAGAAGTCCCATCATGTCTTCGATGTACAGATAGGTAGCTACCTAGCTACATCATCCTTTAGACGCGTTTTTAGTGTAACAGCTAGCAAGGGTTAGCGTACCTCAACGTACCTCGAAAAAGGTGGAGCGAATGACCTGCTGGAGTCTTTGGACATCCAAAGGCAAGTTGAAGCAAGAATAATCAAGGCATGTATTTTTCCCACGAACAGTGGCGATGGTTCTAAAAATACGTGCATAGGAACAAATTTTATGTAGTAGTGTATGTTCGACATGTGCTCGTTGGACATTCCGTTAGTAAGCCCACATCCATGTCATTCACAACAGAATTCCAAGTACCCATCTTTTCACTGGCTACCATCGCTTTATTACGGGCACACAAAACGGCTATGCCGCTGGAAGCCTCATAACAGATAACAGGAGGACGAGGAGGAACGACCGTCCAGCCAAGCATCTCAGAAAATGAGATGCCCTCAGAGGCACAAAATGCTATATAGAGGGTCACTCATAGTAGTAAAACCACGGGCACTCCAATTTATTAGTCGACAATTATTGCACGCTGCGTGCCACGAGCTTTGTAACTACCAAGTCAGCACCTATGTATGTACCTCCGTACAGACAAGCACGTTGACGTTTAAACATCAACAAACGCACAAACAATCGACGAGAACCCCGATTCCTCAGCCTCAATCTCGAAGAGAAAACGTGCGACTCTCTAGCTACAGGAAACTTAATTAGGCTTCGCCAATGCAGACCGATCCTACATAAACTTGTCCCCCTCCGTACACCTCCGCGTCCTGAGAGCGCTCGCCAAGCCCACGTTTTCTCGTCGTCTGGCGCCAAAAACGCCATCCAGTCCGAGCCAAGAAATCCAAGAGGGGCCTTTTGTGCACATCGACAAACGGCCTCATCCAAAACCGCAGCTGAAAAAAAAAAAAAAAAGAGTTCTGCTATGGCTTGCTAGATATTGGATCCTTCGGTGACGAGAGGGGATGACGCGCGAGAAGGGTAACATGGCTACATAGAAATATCTCACGAGGGAACGTCAAGCGCCGTTGATGGAAAACGGCCTGTCCTCAGCATTCAACTGACCGATACGACGACAGGTTGCTGCCCTCGTCCAAACAATGAGACACGCGACTCTGGGTCGCTTCCTGGGCGCAGCCCTGGCTGCTGCCTCGTCGGCGGCGGCCGTCACCATTGCCGAGGTCAACGGCAACCGCTTCGTGTCGCCGCTCAATGGCAAAGATGTCACAAACATCACTGGCCTTGTCACAGCGTCCAACGACAATGGCATTTGGCTCCGCTCGCTGCAACCAGACAATGACTCCCGAACCTCGGAGGGTCTCTATGTCTTTGGCAACACCATTCTCGGCAGCGTCAAGGTCGGCGACATCATTTCGCTAAATGGCCACGTGGAGATGTACAGGTAGATATGACCGTCTGCCACAAAGGCATCACCCGCACATGTTAATTCGAGTTGGCGGTAGATCAAACAAGAACTACATTCAGCTCACCGAGCTCAGCCGTCCCACCAACGTCGTGGTCCGCTCCAGCGGCAACCGTGTCGAGCCTCTGGTCGTTGCCCTCGACACCCTTTCGCCCCCGACCCAGGACTATTCCGGTCTTGATGTCGGTGGCATCTTTGGTGTGCCCAATGCCGTCAACCTCGTCTCCACGTCCAACCCGGTCCTCGAACCGACCAGGTACGGCCTTGACTTTTGGCAGAGTCTGCTTGGCGAACTCGTCACCGTCAAGGGCGCATACCAGACTAGCCGTCCCAACAACTTTGGCGATGTCTGGGTGCGCGGCGACTGGAATACGACTGGTGTTAACTCACACGGTGGCATCACCATGCTTGAAGGAGGTATGCGCTCTAGTTGCTCCTGTTCTGACTTTGGTTAACTAAGGCATACTAGACGCCAACCCTGAGACCATTGTCATTGGCTCCCCCCTTGATGGTTCTCGCAATCCCAACAACACTAAGCTCGGCGACTACATCGGTGATGTGACTGGAGTCGTCTACAACGCCTTTGGCTTTTACCGTCTGCTGCCCCTGACGGCCATCAAAGTTGCCACCCCGGCCAGCGCTGAGTTCCCCGCCGTTGCTTTCAACAGCACCGGCAACTGCAAGGGCATCACCGTCGCCTCGTACAACGCAGAGAATTTGGCCCCTGATTCTGCTCACCTGCCTCTTGTCGTCGACCAGATCGTACACAAGCTCCGGCTCCCCGACCTCATCTTCCTGCAGGAAGTTCAGGACGACTCGGGTCCGACCAACAATGGCGTCACCTCGGCCCGCCTCACCCTCACCACTCTCACCGATGCGCTGTTCAAGGAATCGGGCGTGGGTTACAACTTTACCGGAGTCGATCCGGTCAACAACCAAGACGGCGGCCAGGTTGGCGGCAACATCCGCCAAGTATATCTGTACCGCTCCGACGTTGTCCAACTTTACAACCCCAACCAGGGTGGTAGCACGGACGCCAATGAGGTCCTCGACGGCCCTGCGCTCAAGTTCAACCCCGGCCGCATCGACCCTAGCAACCCGGCGTACGCCAACAGCCGCAAACCCCTCGCCGCGCAGTGGAAGACCCTCAAGGGTGGAAAGCCCTTCTTCACCGTCAACGTGCACATGGGCAGCAAGGGCGGCTCGTCCACGCTCCATGGCGACCAGCGTCCTCCCCTCAACAACGGTGTCGATAAGCGCACCAGCCAGAACGAGGCCGCCGCCGTATGCTTTTACCCCTGATAACAATAAAGCAAAGACGAGAGCTGACCAGATCGCAGGCCTTCATTGCCGACATTCTTGCCAAGGACCCCAAGGCACGCGTCATCGCCGCCGGTGATTTCAACGAGTTTGCTCAAGTTCAGCCGATGCGCGTCTTCGCTGACAAGTCCGGCCTGACAAACATGGACGACATCGTCGGCACCCCGCCCGAGGAGCGCTACAGCTACCTCTTCGACATGAACTGCCAGACTCTCGACCACATGTACGCCAGCCAAGCCCTCCGCAGGAATGCCAAGTTTGAGCACCTCCATCTCAACACCTGGCAAGACAATGCCGGCCAGGTGAGCGACCATGACCCTAGCGTGGCCCAGCTGAACGTCTGTGGCTGCGCGTAGCACTGATGATGCACGGGAATTGCGAAATGGTTTGTAAATGAACTCATAATATGACGCCATTTTGTGTAATTTTCTTCATCAAGAATATGTACATGCGTAGAAATAAACCCTCATGCTGAATCACTCACAGCTGGTCCTTTTTTTAGTCAATTAGTGTTACATGCTGAAGAGCTTCCAAGTTAGTTAGCGTCTTCATCCTCATCCCCATCGGTATCGTCTTCGCTATCACTTTCGTCGAGTCCAGGATCCGGCATGACGATGCTATTCAGAAACGTAATCTACGACGATGTCAGTTTCCTCTTGGCGTCCGCATCCGCCCGCCTTTCCCAGGTTCCTCAACTTACATATCCTTCCATGGCGCGGATATACCCAGCGAGCTTCTCCTGCGCGTCGTCCCCGCACAGCATTTCATCGTCAATCGGGACGCGTATCGAGTAACTTTTGAGCTTGAGCAGCTCAAGGTCCGGATGCGTCGCCTCGTAGCCCTTTTTTTTTTTCCCCCGTCGCCCGAGTGTCAGCCAGCAAATCCCAAGGCCAATAAGCCCCAGCCGAGGGGATAAGTGTGTTTTTCTTTTCGTTGTTGTTGTTGTTGTTGGAAGCTTACCATGGGCCGCTTCTTCAGCGCATCCGCCCCGTTCTTGGCTATAAACTGGCTGACCACCGACTCCTCCAAGCTTTCCCCGCGCTTGGCGGAGGAGCCCCGGGCCGGCGGGAAGAAGACGGCCCGGAGCCGCTCCTCCGCCAGCACCGCCCGCCAGCGCTCCGGGTGGCGGTCCACGCTGCGGCGCAGCTTCCGCACGTGGCCGGCCTCCGGGTGCCACAGCCCGCCTCCGATGAACGAGTGCCCGTCCGAGCTGCTGCTGCTGCCGCTGCTGCTGCTGCTGCCGCTCTGGGGCTCGCAGTGGAGGTAGTAGAAGGCGTAGGGGCCCTTGCGGCCGGTGCGCGACCACGCGGCCGAGAAGTGTGGCTTGTACGGCGTCGGGTCCCGGCTGAAGCGCGTGTCGCGGTAGATGCGGAAGGCGATGTCCTTGGCGGGCAGCTCGGCGGGCACGGTGGCGTCAATGTCGGAGACGGTGAGCGAGGTGGCCTCGACAAAGGTCTGCCAGTCGCGGAGCGCGCGTCGGTACTCGCCGTCGTGCGCTGTTCTTCTCTTTAGTGGTTGCATATTAATGGGGAAAACGGGCGTGGGTGGATGGAAACAAGGGGGGAAAGGGGAAAGGGGGGCTGGTTTTTCACCTTTGAGCCACGGCCGTCGATTGTTGGCCTTGAGTTCCTGGAGAAAGAGCAGCGTGTTCTTGTGCACTTTGTGGTCTTCGTAAGGCACGCCGCCGTCGTCGCGCAGCTTCTCCAGCGGCACGACCGTCACCTTCATCGGCCTGCTCTCGTCCTCCTCCTGCCCAACCCTGTCGTCGTCGTCTTCATCCTCCTCCTCCTCCTCTTCCTCCTCTGCAGGCTGCGCCTCCGCCTTATACTCGTCATCCTCGCTCTCCTGCTTC
This sequence comes from Cordyceps cicadae, assembly GCA_002968875.1. Taxonomy (NCBI): domain Eukaryota; kingdom Fungi; phylum Ascomycota; class Sordariomycetes; order Hypocreales; family Cordycipitaceae; genus Cordyceps; species Cordyceps cicadae. The sequence goes on along the minus strand of MWMN01000003.1, from coordinate 283,105 downwards.
CGTGCTGCGTCACTTATGCGGCCGGCATGGGGAGGGCCAGACTTTCTCTTCTTCATCGGCTTCTCAGCAGCGCCGCTCTCCTCGTCATCCGAGCCCTCCCAGTATGAGCTTTTCTTGGGCGCACCAGAGATTCGGCCGGAGCGGCGCCGTGAAGCCGTTCCGGAACTGGCTGTGGCGGGTTCCTCTGCTGCACGCTTACGGGCTGGCATTGTCTGTTTATAGAAAAAAAAAAAAGAAGAAGAAGAAGAAAGGGCAAAAGAGAGAGGAATTGAATCAAAATATGTATAGAGGATTAAGTGCCTAGCTTCCTCTCAACGGTTTCCAGCCTTTCATTCAAACAGCCGTTAAGTTTTCAAGTCCAAGTCGGGTTCATGTCGTCATCGCTGGTCAAAGGATTAGCGCGCAGACCAACTAGTAAATCGCGCCAGTACGCGACAATTGCGCGTGTGCACGTGACGAAAGCCTACCCTATAGGGCAAGGATGTTTTTACAGCACAACGGGAATGATGATGTATGTATGTATGTATTAACATTTAAGCGCCGGGGCAATCCCTGAGAAGGGCAAAGGGCGCCCGATCGGGTAGCTACAACTATCCATCATAATTAGATCGGGAGGTCTTCTTGTTGCCTGCTTGTCCTGGAGGCTACGTGGATCGGACCCTGCAGTTGTCCCCAGCCTGTCAAACATTCCCAGGCGGTGCTACCAGTGAGTGCATATCTCCATATAGAAGGAGTAACTTCGGAGCCGTTTTACAAAATCAGCCCATCCAACACCTAGTTTCTCGTAACGGGAATGATGATAGCTAGTTGCAGTATGTGATTTGTATTTGGACTTCATCTTCGTTACATTTCGTTTCCCTTTCCCTGGCCGCTCGGTCAGCGTAACGCTCGCGGCAACCCATCGCCATTTTAATCCACCCGTAAAGCGCCACCATGTTCGTTCGTCGTGATTGTGTACGTTCTCGCGCAGCCAAGCAAATTGTCGCAAAAGCAAAATCATCAAGCAAAAGTTCTCATCCCCCCCCCCCCCCCCCCCCAATTTTGTGCTTCAAGCAAAAGTTCTCATTCTCCAAGCCCCCAAAGGCAAAGCAAAAGTAACGCGCCGCCAGCCCAAACCTCACGCCGCGTTCATGTGTAGTCCATCACCTCCGTCCTGCACTGGGCCTCTGGAGATGGGCCAGAGACTCTCAGCTGCCGCCCTGAGCCTGAGCCCGAGCTTCCACCCAATGTCCCGGATGTGCATGTCGACCCACGTGCTCATTCCATCTTGGACGACCTCCTCGTCGGAGCCCAGGACCCCCGCGGCGACCTTGCACAGGCGTATCGCGCAGATCATGCGCTCCGCATCGCCGTCGGAAAGCAGCACCATCTCCTCGGGCAGGAAGATGATCCGCTTGATGCGGTCCAGGCGCTCCGTGTGGCTCAGCGCGCTCAGCTTGGTGCGCTGCCGCTCCAGCTCGCGCATGTACGAGTTCCAGGCGTCCCGGGGGATCTTGTCGCGGGCGGCGGGCCAAATGAGCCTCTCGAATGCCCCGAGACGCCGGCGACCGTCGTCGGCGTCGTCAATGTCAGAGAGTTGGAGGATGGCCGGAGGAAGAGGCCTCTCGCCGCTTTCGTCGTCGCTCATGTCAATGGACTGTCCCGGCAGAATGCTCGTCTCAGAGCTGTCTGTCTCCTCATTGCTGGAATCGGTATCCGTATCCTCATCTATAGCCGCTGCGTTCACGCTACCAGTCTCAGTGGCCGGCGTCTCCACCTCGTTCGCATCCGTTTCTGATCCCGCCTCTGATCCCGTCTCGGCTTCTTCAACCTCAGCCGTGACAATCTCCTCGGATGCCTCTTCATGTCCTGTAGCTGGCGTGGCGCCTCGTGCCGTATTAGCCATATCCTTCTCAAGATCTGCCATCGTAGCGCCGTCGTGACTCAAGTCCATGTCCGCCGAGCCCGAGGCGGGGACCTTCCGCACAATGCTCGAGAGTTTCTCTGGCGGGCCAAGGTCGGGCGGCGCACTCAGCAGCCTTGGTGCGAGCTGGAGCACGCCTTCCACAGAAGGGGAAGGCTCTCGGCCTGCTCCCGGTGGGCTGCCTCGGAGCGCCTGGCTGAGCTTCTCCGATGCTGCTTTGGCATCTTGAATGTTGAAAGGCTTGAAATTGCGATTGTGCGACGGCGGCGAGGTATGGAGGCCTCGTGACGTGCGCCGCTTCTTGGGGGTAAGCTGCTCCTCGGAGGCAGCTCTTTTCTTTGCGTGTGCCATTCGGATAATGCCTTTGGGGCGGGACGATGATAGTGCGGGACGATGTGAGAATGGTGACTGGGGTTGTGAGAAGATCTCAAACGGAGGGATAGAGAAAGAAGGCGGATCAAAAAATGGAGGGATAACAGACAACGGATAAAGAAGAAGATGGATAGAAGAGAAAGTGTGCAGAGAGCCGTCAAGATGAATGAAGGAGAGAATGTGGATAGAGAAAAGGTGAGAGAAGAAGGAAGAGAAGAGAACAAACCATGAAGACCAGAGAGAGAGGGGGGGCGGAACGTGAATCTTGCCATCTGCAAACGGCTGCGAGCCAACACAACAAACGCAAACGGGCAATTCACTCACTTTCTCCTCAAACACGCACTGCAAGGCGCAAAGGCTCGTCTGGGTATACTTTTAAATTAAAAGACGGAAGCTGTTTTACAAGTACATGCGCTGTCTTTCGGGCCGTAAGCCTCAAATCAAAAACACTCTCTAATACCCCATATCCCGATCGTGTCTGTATTATAGCTCGTCGTGGAAGTCGGCGTCAGCCTCCTCGCCGCCAGGAGCGCCGCCCTCGTACATCTTGGAAGTGATGGGGTAGGCGACGTTGGATAGCTTCTCCTTCTGCTCCTCAAAGTCCTCGGTGGTAGCGTCGGCGCTGTTCTCCTCAAGCCACTCCTGAGTCTCCTTGACAGCGTCAATGATGGTTTCCTTGTCCTCGTCGCTAATCTTGCCGCCAAGACCGTCCTCGTCGTTAACTTGGTTCTTAAGGTTGAAGGCGTAGTTCTCAAGGCCGTTACGGGCCTCAACCCGCTCATGGATAGCCTTGTCCTCCTCGGCGTACTTCTCCGCCTCAGCAATCATACGCTCAATTTCCTCCGGCGTGAGGCGGCCCTTGTCATTAGTGATAGTGATGGACTCCTGCTTGCCAGTGCCCTTGTCATGGGCAGAGACCTTGAGGATACCGTTGGCATCAAGCTCGAAGGAAACCTCAATCTGGGGGACACCACGAGGAGCGGGAGGAATTCCAGTGAGGTCGAACTTGCCAAGGAGATTGTTGTCCTTAGTCATAGAACGCTCACCCTCGTAAACCTGGATAAGAACGACGGGTTGGTTATCAGCGGCAGTCGAGAAGATTTGGCTCTTGCGGGTAGGAATAGCAGTGTTGCGGCTAATCAGCTTGGTCATGACGCCACCAGTAGTCTCGATACCGAGCGTCAACGGGTTCACATCCATAAGAACAAGGTTCTCAGTACCAGACTCGCCAGACAAAATGCCGGCTTGTACCGCTGCTCCAAAAGCCACAGCCTCGTCGGGGTTGATGCCCTTGGAGGCCTTCTTGCCGCCGAAGTACTCCTCAATAAGAGCTTGGACCTTGGGGATGCGGGTAGAGCCACCAACAAGGACGATGTCGTGGATCTCTGACTTGGTCAGCTTGGCATCCTTGAGAACCTGCTCAACAGGTTTGATGGTCTTCTTGAAGAGATCCTTGTTAAGCTCCTCGAATTTGGCGCGGGTAAGGGTCTCGGAGAAGTCGTTGCCCTCAAAGAAAGAATCAATCTCGATGCGGGTGGTCATCTGCGAAGACAGAGCACGCTTGGCTTTTTCGGCCTCACGCTTGAGTCTACCCATGGCCTTGGCGTCCTTGGTGATATCGACGCTGTGCTTCTTGTTGTACGATTGGGCGAAGTGGTTGATGACACGCTGGTCAAAGTCCTCACCACCAAGATGAGTGTCACCAGCGGTGGCAAGAACCTCGAAGACACCATCGTCAATAGAAAGGAGAGAGACATCGAAAGTACCACCACCAAGATCGTAAACAACGATATGGCGCTCACCGTCCTGCTTGTCCAGACCGTAGGCGATAGCGGCGGCAGTGGGCTCATTGACAATGCGAAGAACGTTGAGCCCGGCGATGGCGCCGGCGTCCTTGGTAGCCTGGCGCTGATTGTCCTGCGTGAAGGGTTAAAAGTCTTGCAATGACAACGAGAATTGGCGCTAAGACACATACATTGAAGTAGGCGGGGACGGTAACGACGGCGTGGGTGACCTTCTTACCGAGGTAAGACTCGGCGACATCCTTCATCTTGCCAAGAATCGTGGCAGAGATCTCCTCGGGAGTGAACTGCTTGTCTTGGCCGTTCACTTGAACCTGAACAACGGGCTTGCCATCTTTGGAGATGACCTTGTAGGGATAATGCTTCATGTCGGACTGGACATGCTTGTCGTTGAACTTGCGACCGATGAGACGCCTGTACGCGATTAGAAATTGTTGTCATTGATTCTCCAGAGAGAGCACTTACTTGATGTCGAAAATGGTGTTGAAGGGATTCGCCGCAGCTTGGTTCTTCGCGGCATCACCTACTAGCCGCTCTTCCTCGTTGAAGGCGACGTAGGAAGGAGTAATACGGTGACCCTGGTCGTTCGCGAGAATTTCGACCCTGCCACCCTGCATCACACCGACGCAAGAGTAGGTAGTACCCAAATCCTGGGAGCTGTTAGCAAGTCGGAGGGGATACGAGATCGCGCCGGAAGGAAAACTGTCATGCGCGAAGGCCTTGGAGATGGCTACTCACAATACCAATGACGGTGCCGTAGTTATCTTGCTCGGCAACATCAGCGTTGACAGTCTGAACGAAGGCGAGGGGCGCAAAGAGAAGCGCAATCCAAGCCAGGAGTCCGAGGCCTAGGGCCATCGAACTGCGGGAGCTGCGAGCCATGGTGGGCAGTGTATGATCTCCGCTATGTGTAGAAAAGAATTGGATGAAAAAAGAGTGATGGAGATGAAGTGAAGATTGGGCGTTGAAGAAGTAAATGGCCGGGCCGGGCTGACTTTATGTGGTCTGGGAATTGTCGAGGTGTCCAGATGGCACAAAAAGGCCAGATTTCACCTGTAAGGTACTGGAAAGCGCGAAGCGGAGCCCACTAAGGAGTTATCCCCACGTGACAGGGGTCTCTTGGTGGTTGGTGGGGGTTAGTTGGAGTCTCTTTTTTGCACTGTGCTGGCGCTTGTACAATTGGACACCTGGGCCATCTCTACGGAGTATCCGTACTCCGTACTTGAACACGGTTTCTTTACATTGAGTTTGCCTTTGATAGGTCGTGTCGAGGTGTGTTGCTATTTTCCCTATTTTCCCTATTTTCCCTATTTTCTCTATTTTCTCTATTTTCTCTATTTTCTCTATTTTCTCTATTTTCCCTATTTTCTCTATTTTCTCTATTTTCCCTATTTTCTCTATTTTTCCTATTTTTCCTATTTTCCCTATTTTTCTTATTCCTTCTATTCGTCCTACTTTTTTGTTTTTCCTGTTTCTCCTGTTTCTCCTGTTGTTATTTCCCCCCTATTCTTCTTTTTCTTTCTGCTTTTCTAATTCTTTCTGCTTTGCTTATTTTCATTGAACTTTATAGTACTTTCTTTACTTGCTTAATTTATTGTTCACGTGGAATTGTGTTCTCAAAGTAGAAGACTAAACCTCTCAATACTCTGCTTATGCACAATTGAGCTATGAGGAGGAGCAGCTAAAATTTAGTTCAACCCCGGAACTCATCGGTAATTTTACCCCAGATCTGACGGCCAACGTTCTCGCGGTAGGAGCGGTTGCCCTCCCCGATTATGCCCACGTTGCCGGGGCTCTCATACTCGCAGACAACAAAGTACTTGGAGCCGCAATCAGCCCAGCCGCAGCCCATCCGGCTCGTGGCCTTCCAAACAAGCTGGGTAAAGTGGCCCGTGGCTGCGGAAAACCCGCCGTTCTCGAAGTCGAATTTGACACGCTCGCGACCAAAATCGTTGCCGAAGCTGGCCGAAGAGCCCCAGTTAGAGTGCCAGGACAAGTTCTCTCCATGAGGACCTTGCTAAAAGCACTCATTATTAGCCCCAAAGCCGAAGCAGTAACTCTAGCATACAAAATATACACCACAGGTGTAAATGTGCATGGCTGATTCTGGCTCAACGTACCGAGTGTGCAATGACGCAAGACTGTGCCCAGTTGGTCGCGTAGTCGGCTAGATCTTGGTCCCAAGTCAGAGCCTTGGCGCCATGCTGGGACCGGTACCAATTGGTCACCTCGAGCATCTTGTACTCGAAGTCATCGTGGTCTCGAGTCCCGAGAGGCGCGGATGAGACGGCGCTAACAGCGACCAGAGTAACAACTGCGAACTTGGCGAGTGTGAACATGGTAGCAAATTTGATGCGCAGAAAAGTGGCAAATAGAGCTTGTGTTTGGACAATCCTTGAGCTCCAATACATGCGCTTTATAGTTTTCGAAAATACCCTTTTAACAGCATTCATTTGTAATGGCAGCCACATGCACTGCAATAGTAGGAACGAGTGTCACATCGAGGTCCTTCGGAATCCCACGAGGCCTACTACTGGAGAACAAGCCGACGCGGGCTGTCGCATCCTACGTCCCAACTCGTCAATCCTATTCCTATCTCACGGAGCTTCCGCGCACGAGCACGTTCAAGGGCTTTAACAATTGCCTGCCTGTTTGGTACGGATCATGCAAAGGCGTTCGGCGAAGGATGAGACATTCCTGCAAAGCCCGAGGGTCGTACAGATACTACAAACTTGGCTGATCATTCCGGAGGTCTTGTAATTGTTAATTGTAGGAGAATTTATTTGTTGTTCCTATTAGTCTCGAGTTGTACCTCGACCGTCACCGTTGCACTCCTAGCGGTGATCGTGACAAGGTGTGTCACGATAGAAATTTACGTCGATAAGATTTGTATGGATCAACGTCAGGGATGTTAGTTGTCATTCAGAAACGCGGTGACGCTCTGGTTCTTCTAATTCTCCCAACTTCGGCGTGCTTGGCGTCATTCATGCCCGTCGTACTGACCCCGAGACACGGCGCCCAGTCTAGCGAACGTGGGCTGTGCCCTGTTCAATTCGGATAGAATATAGTCAAATATCGTACTTGGCGTATTAAAAAAAAAATAGCTACAAATGCTTCCATCTCGGAGCTACCGAGTAAAAGTATTTACTTCAAGGTGCCGCAACGGCGCTGTCGTTGTGTGAAACACGGTTAGACATCAATCTATATTCCTCGATTGGGCGAAGCAGCATATGTACGTCTTCAAATTCGGCAATAAACACTGCAGCCTCTTCCAGAATTGTTTTCGAAGTCGCAGCCAGCCCCAGTACTAGTCGCTCCGAGGAGCTTCCTCCGCAGCCGATGGTCACCACAAAGGATGCTAGGATAATCGGGGACTTAACCGCCGTGCTGTTTGCGACTTGTGCTACGTTCTCGAGGCATGCACAAAACGTATTGGAATTAAGCGTGTTGTCGGGGATAACAAAGCATACTCTGGCTGCCTGTGAACCAGCAAAGTCAGTCCTCCTTGTTCTCGCAGCACACAGCATCCGTACAGTGCCCGTACAGTGCAAAGCCCCTGGTCTCGGCTCCACCGCTTAGCCAATTGCCTCATCGCCCGCCACCGCGAATCGTGGCAATCTGCCCTTGGCCAGCCGGCTTGTTTCCATCGGCTTCCGTCTCTTCGATTCTGACTCATGCCATGAATCACACCCTGCATCCGTGAGCTTGCTGCAGTAACGTGGAAGCCATGCCAATCTGCTAAACGCTACGAAGCTGGTAGTTCTTCAACAGAAGGCCAGATCTCAAGCCAAGTCCCTCGCCTTGGGAACAATGGACGCAACTAGTTTCGCACTACCCCAGCCGACCAAACCCAAACCGCTCAAGGGCCGAGACAGTGTTTTGGAGGTTCTACAAGAGCCGCGAATCGCCAAAGCCACCTGGTAACAACGCAACCGGGAAACGCCGCCAGGCACAGCGCGTGATGGAGTTGCACAGCGCACGTCAGCAGCGCTCCGATAGCCGTGACCCCGAGGCTACCAAAATCTAATATTGTTGAGTCATCATTAGCGAGTAAATCGCCGTTCCAGGCATTTGCCAGGGCCCAGATTCGTGACGTTTCAATTCCTAGTGTGGCGTCACTGTAGATGTCAGATATACGCCATGGACACGATGGCGGCTATGTACCAACAAAAATCGGCGGGTCTCTTATTCGCCTTCTAGAAAAAAAAACCACGTTTCTTCTGAGCTTGCATTCTCACTATGTGATGCGCGAAAAGGAGTCTATTCATGATTCGTTGTCTCGTCAGGTCTATTCTAGCAGGCCGGCAGCAATCGTCTCGCCCCCAGCTCTGACAACCACTCTCTGGCCGGCCTCCAACGGGACCTTTTCGCCGAGCTTGATAACTACCCTAGCCACTCCGCCGGGCTGAATCACCTTGGGCTTCTTTTTGATGATTTCGCCTGTGACCTTGTCCAGAGTAGCGGCAATGCTTTGGATCTGGCCAGGAGCATGCAAGCGGCCGCGATGAAGATCCACAGGCATGGGCATCAGATGCTCAAACGCCATGGCTTTCATCGTAAAGGTGTCACTGCAAGGAATGGGGTTGGTCGCGAGGCAAAGAATGTCACCAGCGCGGATATGGATAGGGTCAATGTCCGTGAGAGCCAGGCTGACGTTTTGTCCAGCAACAGCCCAATCCTGTGCGTCCTTATCAACCACGATGGACTTGATGTAAGCCGTCTCTCCGCTTGGCTGCACCATAAGGGAGTCCCCAATCTGTATAGTGCCCGAGTCGACACGGCCAGCCAAGGTTGTCGTACCCTGCTGTGCGGAGCGAAAAATCTCAGCAATCGTCATGCGGAAAGGTTTCTGCAACGCGCGAACTGTGGTTGGCTCGGAACCCTCCAAAGCATCGAGTAGCGTTCCATCTTGATACCAAGACGCTGCAGGGGCGGTTATTTTCTTGACAATGTTTTCACCATCCAATCCAGAGATGGGGACGAAATCGACATTCTTATCTTGAAAGCCCAGGCCAGTCAAGAAGCCCGTGACTTCTTGAGTGATCTCTTCGAAGCGGTCTTGTGACCAACCAACCATGTCTAGCTTGTTAACGGCCACAATAACCCGCTGCAGACCAAGGGACCGCAAAAGCAAAATATGCTCCCGAGTCTGCCCCTTGAGCCCCTTCTCGTAAGCGCCAGTATTGGCATCAATGACCAGGATGGCAAAGTCTGCCTGACTTGCGCCCGCAATCATATTTGGCACAAAGTCGCGGTGACCAGGCGCATCGAGGATTGTGTACTTAGTCTTCTCGGTCTCAAAATAATTGGTGGCGATATCTATAGTGACACCGCGCTCGCGCTCTTCGCTTCGCTGGTCCATGACCCATGCCAGAGCAAACGACTGTTTACCGCTCTTCTCGGCTTGTTTCTTATACTTCTCGACGGTTCTTTGGTCGACATACTTCAAATCGACGAGCAGGCGACCCATCAATGTACTTTTGCCCGCATCGACATGGCCTATGCGCAACGTTAGTGGTGCCTTGTGATATTCGTAACAGTTCAACGTACCGACGACCACAAAGCTGGTGCTTTTCTTCGCGCCGCTTTTCTCGTATTCTTTAACGACATCCAAGCCCTTCGTTTTTGGTGGTGGTGCGTCGCTGACCTTCAGACCAGCAACCTTTTTCGCAACGTCGTCCGATTTGTCATCAGCCTTTGCTGCAGCATCTGCCTTCTTCTTCGGTGCGGATTTGGGAGCTGGCGTGACCTTTTTCCCGGCTGGAAGACATTAGAATTAGCCCCTTATTTTGCCCTCGCAAAGTTCGAACCTTTCGCCTGAGCTGCGAGCACAATATCATCTGGGCTGGGCTCGGAGAATGCAGACGCGAGGTATGTCGGTGATGACGCATATGTCATGGCAAAGACATCTTGTTTGTATTTGTGACCCCCACTCGGAGCAGACCCGATCAAAGTTCGCGCAAAAGCGGATGGAGTCGGCCGTTGCTCAGCCGAATTGACTTGAGCTTCTATGTCATTCGTTGGTACGTCCGAAATATCGTGAAAAGGAGGCTGGGGTCCGGATGAAAGTTCTAAATCAGGACGAGCTCCTCCCTTTCTCATTGACGTTTCTGCGGCTGAGGCTTTGGTAGGCGGTGTGCGCATTTGCCCAGTAGGTTTTTGATTGGATATCGACAAATCGTGCAGTCCTCTCTCTGCTTGTAATTCTTTCTCGTTTTCCTTCTTTTGTTCCATTTTCTTCTTTCTAGCAGCAGCTAGAGCTTGAAGCTTGGACATTTTGGGGGCACCATCGCTGCCCCCTAGCAAGCCACCACGCGGTGTGAATGGAGCAATGAACGTGGTTTGTCGGTTGGTAGGCGTCTGAAGCCATGGCATATCTGAGAAGAACACTTCCATCGGGAGATCTGGGAATTCAAACCCGGGAAATGTCGGGGCCCGAAATATGTCGAGCCCGCTATAGTATCCTCTGTATTCGCGCGCTTCTGGGTCTGCTCCAGTGATGCCACCGCATGCCGCAGGTGACGAAGAAGAAAATTCCAAGCAAGTCTTACCTTCAGGTGCCGCCTTCTTAGGGGTTGGCTTTGTAGTCGGAGAGATAAAAGTCTTTTGGAGGTAGCCCACCGACTTTTCCACGTCGTAGTAGTAATGCCAGAGGGCTTCTTGTATTTGCGCCACGGACACTTTGTTGGAGTCTTTCCCGAGGGCCTTTTGCACCTCTTCAGTACCTCTGGCCATAGAGATCTTGTCTTCAGGACTCAAACCATCGTCTTCCTCTTCGTAGTCATCCTCATTGGGATCATAAAAATCGTCATCTTCGAATGGGGCCATGGTGCAGGACAATGATGTCAGAGTGTCGGCCGTGGGTAAAAGCAGCTGTGTGGTCGTGACTTTTGAAGGGAGGAGTGTAGAGGAAACACAAAGAGAGAGGGGGGTAAGAATGTAAATAAAAGATCGTAAGCGGCGAGAAACTGGTAGTAGCACCAGTTCAAATTTAAAAATGCTGGCAGAGGCAAAGGCTGGCCGTATCCTGAGCTTACCATGGAGGGGCAGTCCCACCACTTGTTACGCGGGGCACACGCCACTAACTTGCGAGGGGTTGAGAGGTGGTTGAGGAGTGCTTGTAGCGGAATTTTAATTTCGCCGCCTCCCGCCAACGGCACAGCACCCCCCACTAAGGATTCGAAAATTACGGATTCGCGTGGAACAGCTTAGAGCTGTCTATACTCAACTGCCACCCTTTCACATATTTTGGCTGTTCCAAGGTGTTTCCAACTCCCTCTACCAGCAACAGTCGTCGTATAGACGATTTCGCCGCCAAAATGTCGCTGAGTGAGTTCCCCTATCGCCAACGCTATAACGTGAAGCTAACCCGCACCAGATCTGGACATGAACAACGGTGAGCGCCACCACCCACCACCACTGCGCACCCGACGACGATGCTAACTTTCCCCACAGCTACGATGTTGAAGGACGAACAGGGTCGTCCTTTCATCGTAGTAAGAGAGTATGCGAATAACAACCTTGACGCTTCATAGCTATAGCTAACTTGCCCGCAGCCAGGGAAGGAAGAAGCGCCAGTATGGCAACGAGGCTGTCAAATCCCACATTCTCGCCGCACGAACGGTAGCAAACATCGTTAAGACCTCTCTTGGCCCCCGTGGTCTCGACAAGATCCTCATTTCCCCTGACGGCGACATCACCATCACAAACGACGGCGCCACGATTATGCAACAAATGGAGATTAGTAACCACGTTGCTAAGTTACTCGTGGAGCTCTCCAAGTCACAGGATGATGAAATTGGCGACGGCACTACTGGCGTAGTTGTTCTTGCTGGCGCAATGCTAGAGCAAGCTGCCGACCTTATTGACAAGGGTATTCACCCTATCCGCATCGCCGACGGCTACGACCAGGCCTGCGACATTGCTGTCGCTGAGCTCGACAGAATCTCGGACAAGATTGAGTTCACAAAAGACGAGACTGCTAACCTAGTCAAGGTCGCGCGTACTTGTCTAGGTAGTAAGATCGTATCCAAGGCACATGATCAATTTGCGAATATGGCGGTCGACGCTGTTCTCTCGGTCGCCGACCTAGAGCGCAAGGACGTTGACTTTGAGCTGATCAAGGTGGATGGTAAGGTTGGCGGCTCGTTAGAGGATTCGCTTCTCGTTAAGGGTGTTATCGTCGACAAGGACTTCTCTCACCCCCAGATGCCCGACGAGGTGAAAGACGCCAAGATTGCTATCCTCACCTGTGCTTTCGAGCCTCCTAAGCCTAAGACCAAGCACCACCTCGACATCACGAGTGTTGAGGAGTTTAAGAAGCTACAGAACTACGAGAAGGAAAAGTTTATCGAGATGATTCAACAAATAAAAGATACAGGCGCGAATCTTGCTATCTGCCAGTGGGGTTTCGACGACGAGGCCAACCACTTACTGCTACAGAACAAGCTGCCGGCTGTTCGCTGGGTCGGCGGCCCTGAGTTGGAGCTCATAGCTATTGCCACAAACGGACGCATTGTTCCACGATTCCAGGACCTCACGGCTGAGAAGTTGGGGTACGCGGGTGTCGTTCGGCAGATGACGTTTGGCACGACGCGGGAGAAGATGTTAGTTATTGAAGAGTGCGCCAACACACGAGCCGTCACTGCCTTTGTGCGTGGAAGCAACAAGATGGTAAGTTGAACCTGGAGGGCCTTGCAGGACCTAGAGATGCTAACCAGTCTAAGCTTATCGACGAGGCTAAGCGATCGCTGCACGACGCTCTGTGCGTTGTACGCAACCTAGTCAGAGACAACCGCGTCGTTTACGGCGGCGGTGCTGCTGAGATTGCTTGCTCTCTCGCCGTTGAGGATGCCGCTGCTAAGACGGCCGGTCTTGAGCAATACGCGATGCGCGCATTCTCCGAGGCGCTCGATGCCGTACCTATGGCGCTGGCCGAGAACAGCGGTCTCAACCCAATCTCAACACTAGCAGAAATCAAGAGTCAGCAGGTCAAGGCTGGTGCTGAAAGCCGCGGGAAACTCGGCGTGGACTGCATGGGTCGTGGGAGCAATGACATGAAGGAGGCCTTTGTTATTGACCCCCTGATCGGCAAGAAGCAGCAGCTGCAGCTAGCGACCCAGCTGTGCCGCATGGTGCTCAAGGTCAATAACGTCATTATTGCCGGTGCGGACGAAAACGAATGGTAAAGGGTACAAGGAGTTACGACCGGAGATGAAACAAATAAAAAGACTAGACGGGAATATACCACGGAAAAGTAAATAGTGGGTTAAGCTAGAGCTATTCTTGTCTATTATTATAATCATGACAAGTCGTCTCTGAACCCGACCGGTTCCTGTGAGGCTGTGCAAATTTATGGATGGAACCCTGCTTGATACCTGTAGACCTATACGCATGGAATGCATTGGTCAATTCCATGGGGCGGACAGCAAGCAGCGATTCGGGCCTGACCCCTTACGAATGTCATCTGAAAGAAGCCCTACATTCCCTGCACCGATCCACGGTATTTCTTTTTTTGGCAGTGGATGAAATTGGTCGCCATCTTGGCACCGATAGGGCAGTCGGGCCAACGGTCCAGTTTCATAAGGCTGCGTCATCGCCTGCAAATTGGAGGGCGGCGGAATCTGGCCACGACTCAGCCGAGCAGAAAGCCCACTTTGACTTTGCTCTAGGGCCGACGAGGGGGAGGGAGGGGCTCACTTTTTGGTTTCTAGAAATGATGATCATGCCCGTCTGGTTTCTTTCTCCCGCAGTCGTGACTCTCCAGCTCAAAAAAGCCCTCACTTCCGACCTACAGCAAAAAAAAACTTGGCATCCACGCATCCTTCCTTCCACGCACCCATCCACGCCCAATTCCATCTCATTGGAGCAACACCAACAGATGCTGCTGCCGAGCATCTTGACACGTCTCCGCATCCTCCCCGCCGCCGCCGCCGCCGCCCCCGCCGCCGCCGCTCCCGCCACCGGATCAGCCTCGCTCGCGACCCCGACATGTCCGACTCAAGCTCGCCAGAGACGCCGTCGTCGTCCTCGAGCTGCTCCGACGTCGTGACCACCGCGACGCGGGCGAAGCGGCGGCCCATCCCCCGCAAGGGCCACACCAAGTCGCGCGCCGGCTGCGCCAATTGCAAGAAGCGCAAGGTCAAGTGCGACGAGGTGACGCCGGCCTGCGGCGCGTGCCGCCGCCTCGGCTACGACTGCCTCTACTTTGAGAACCGGCTGCAGGTCCGGGCCCGGCGCGAAGAGCAACAGCAGCTGCAGCAGCAGCAGATCAAGGCCATCGTGGCCGTCAGCCAGGCGACGCCGGCCAAGACGCTGAGTTGCGACCCGTCGTGGTTCACGCTCGACGACATGCGCTTCTTCCAGCACTTCATCTTCTCGGCGTACCCGTCGCTGCCGTTGGACGGCTGGGACATTTGGCGCGAGGTCTCGCAGATGGCCCATCAGGTGTGCAGAAGAAGTAGTTGAATGTATGCGTTTGCTTTTGTCTAATCAAGCGGCTCTAGTACGACTTTTTGCTTCATGCGATGCTCGGCCTCGGCGCGTCTCACCTCTCCATCATCAGCCCAAGCTCGTATAACCAGGCGGCCCTGAAGCACCGCATCATGGCCCTGGAAGGATTCAAGAGGTTCATCGGGACTGCTGGCCAATCGAGGGAGCATGCCGACGCCGCATTTGCGACAGCGCTCGTCTTGACTTTTCAAGCTACTCAGATGAGAGACGGTCTCAATGACTTTCTCACCATGATCCGCGGCTGTATGATTCATCATGCCTTTGTGCATTGGTATTCTCACCTGCTGACCGTCGCTTAGGTAACCTCATCGGCACTCATGCCATGGGGCAATACACATTGTCGCGATTCAGAACATTCGAGAAGGAGTTGTATCTTCAGAAACTGACTGAAGTGGTACCTCTCGACAGACCGATTCCGCACTTTGACGCGGAAGCAATCAGGGGGTTCATGGGGAGTCTGGAAAACCTCGGCCCGTTGTGTCGTAGCATCGAGGAGCTGCAATATCTGTCCATTATGCGGAGCATTGCCACTCAAGCGCTACAAAGCCCTGTCAACGGTAATAGTCCCTTGCAAAGTCACCGAAATACGCATCAGGTCCTAACTCGGTATCTAGCATACTACGAGCATACGCGCATATACGACGTCTTGTGCGACATTGATGCCGAGCAATTTCCTGCATTCATCGACGAGTCAAACTACACGGGGCGCCTTCTCATCATGCACATGATTGTGCTTGACTACGTGATGGGCACAACCATCCTACAAGAACGACGACATGCGGCGCCCGTGTTGGTGCCACAGAACGTGTACGATTACATCAAGATGATGCTGTTGACATGGACGCAGCGAATACAGGAGAAGCTCCCAAAGGAATTCAAGCCCTACGGGATGTGGCCAGTCACGTTTACTCGACAATGCATCGACAATGGGGAGATGAAGTTGATTGACAGCGGAGGCGAGACGGTGAAGCTGGTTGGGGAGACGCTGCGAGAGTTGGTCTTGGACAAGTGAAGCGAGAAAAGGAAAGTGGCATCAACATTGTACTATACAGCGATTTTAATTCATGTTCCTCAAAATCAGAAGAAAACGGTTAGCGAGACAAGCCACACATCACAGACATCACAGACCAGCAGCGCTCACCACCTGCGCACAGTACCTCCGCATGTGCTTCTAGACCATTGCCTCGTGCGAAGCTGACATGCTTGTAGCCATTTCAACGCAACTCTGCTTCTCAGCTCTAGCCTTGGCGGAGAGCAGCGCGCTACGCGGCAGATGCTGCGACGGGTGCCAGACGCAGAACGCGCCGATGGCAAAAAACATGGGGATGCCCTCAAACACCCAGAACAGCCACTCGGTGCGGAAGGCGTAGCCCTGCATGCCCTGCGAATTCGCAGACCCGATAGACGCAGCGGATCTGCAAAGACGTTAGGCTCACGCGTCCGGGACCTTGTGGGCGGACGATGCTCTACTCACCATGATGGCGACGCTGGAGATGTAGACCGCGCGGACGACCTCGCGCCAGCCGACCGGCGCTTCGGGGACGGTGAGGCGATTGGCGAGGAAGTGGAAGCGTCCGAGCACGGCGAGGAACAGCCCAAAGGCGACGAGCTGCAGCGCGAGGCCGCCGATCAGGGTGTACCGCCCAATCGTCTCCTTGTCGCCGGTCCAGTTGCCGGAGCTGGCGATAGCGGAGCCGTTGCCCTGGACGAGGAAGGAGACGATGTCAAAGGTGACGAAGATGGGCGTGAGGAGGCGGCCGGCGATGCCGAGGATGCGGTGGCGGGTGGGCGGCAGGACGCTCAGGATGAGGCGGCTGATGAGGAGGTAGTTGCCGGCCGCGACGAAGACGGGGGCGAGGACGGTGAAGGTGAGTGTCAGCACGTATGGGACCTGAGATCCATGTCAGAACGCCAAAGTATTGTGTCGCTGTGCTGAGATGGGGATTGCTCGCTCTGGTATCACTTACAAGGGCGGCTTGGTGCTTGGTCGAGTAGACGCGGCAGGCGTAGCCGGCCACTTCAACGGCGGCGCCGACGACGACGGTAAGGAAGAACCAGGCGCGGTGCTTGATGCAGGTGGTGTAGGTGATGGCGATGAATAAAAGACAGTAGACGATGCAACCGACAACCGCCAGGGGAAAGGAAGGGCTGTAGACCCAGATGGAGCTATCGTCGTCGGCCATGGTTGGTATGGATGCGGAGGATCTTGAGTTGATAATGAGGCAATCAATGGAAGAAGTGGCGTGTAATATAACAGGCCGAATCAAAGCGAATTAAAGCGATGAACATTCCCAGGACAGAGGCCAGTCCGAGGACGAGCACTTATATATACCAACTCGTACCAGTCGGATTCGGGGCTGGATACGATCTGCTACAAGCTGACGCAAGACGCTGCGCCATATCAAAACTAAAAACCTCAATTGTCATATGAATTGCGTTGGAGGTTTCTCTATTCAGTGCCTGAGTCTCCTTTGCGATCCAATATTCACGCTGCAGGGTAGTAATCTCGTGGCTGGGATGTCGTTTTCCTCTTTAGGAAAGCGACTAGGGGCAAAGGCTAATAGGGCTGGGAGCAATCCGACAAGACGCGAAATCACCAATAAGTATTGTGAACGAAGTGGAACCTATGGGCGATTTGAGTTTCGCGGCGAGCTTATTACTGAATTTTTTTTTTTTTTTTTCTCTCGGCGGGGATTATAGGAAGCGACTCCCAAGGAGAAGCGTTGAGGCTGTAAGTGCTCCGAATGATGTGAGAGACAAGCCGCCGTGGTCCGTCATTACAACTTTTATTTATTCGCTGTGTTTTGACCATTTAGAAACTAGTGTGAACCCAGATTACATGCAGTGTCTTTTCCGTCTCAGCCCTCGACAGGTTTTTATAGAGTGTCTTTCACGCAGTAGCCGTGATATAGCAGACATATACCCTGGATGAGCAAGGGCATTATCCCGACCACGAAGGACTGGTCACCAAGCGCATCTCCAGAGTACGTCAAAAGGAAATTTCCAAGCCGCGCAAGGCATAACAACGACGAGGCTGTACCGTCAGCCCAGCCCGTCGTCTACCTTGACTAGCCTACCGTAGCGCGCCCGTGCAAGACGGCACCGTGGGGTTTGGTGACAGTTTCTGGCTTTGTGAAACGCAGGGACCGAGTCACTCGGTTGATTCTAGCCTGTGCTGACCTTTGGGCGCACTATATTTGTACTCACATGCCCGCGCGGCCTGCCAGGCGAATGGTTGACGACGTGGCGGTGTCGACTTTTGCCGGCTGGCATCAGCCCAATCATCCAGAGGTGGACCGAGCACCGCTGCCGCTACGGGGGAAGGGTCGAAATCTGGCGGGGTGTAGATAAACGAGGGCAAGAGGGGAAATTGGTGACCTTCAGCTGGCCCGTGGGGATCAGGGACAGAAAACGGAGGGCTCGGGTTGGCGTGGGACGAATGGTGGTGACTGCGCCGCCATCCCATGGCGTTGGCATGTGTTGAGAGAAGGTTTTCACCGCTTATTAGAGTTGACATGTAGGTTCCTGGTAGCTTCCAGCTGTGACATGACATGGGATTTGCTGACCAACTAGTTAGGTGGTTCCTTGAGAGCAACGGTTGAGCAAAGAGTCTCTATCTGACTGAAAATTTCCAGCTCTTGAGCGTATTATCTCGAATAAACTATTCGTAATGAGATAGAAAATGATATTGCCATATTTTTGTCGATTTTCTTGTCGAACGAGCTTGTACGGGCTGGTTCCCCGGCGGAGGTGTCTTAGACAGCATCGGCGGCCATCACACGCCATGGGGAGTTGGATTAACGACGAGGACGGGGTTTTGAGGATAAAAAATGATTTAAGAAAAGTTTTTAAATAATTGAGAAATTGATAAACTTTAAAAGTTAAATTTTTTTTCTAAAAAAAAAAAAGAAAAGAAAAGAAAACCCCTACATGCAGCCCCGAACAGGAGTGGAAAAGGGAGCAGGCAGGCCAGGCAGTGGCAGCAGGCGGCGGGGCGGTGTGGGCAAAAAAAAAATATCAAAAAAAATATCAAAAAAAAATATCAAAAAAAAAAATGAGACGGACAAAGCCTCAGCCTGCATATAGTGGCAGGTCATCTGCCCGACATTTGCTGAGCTGGCATTACCACCCTTTGCCTCCTCGGGACGCTCTCACTGACTGCTTACCTACCGTCTGCTTCTGCTTGCATAATAGTGCAGACGTTTTGCAGGTCACGCCGTTTTAAGAAACCAGCGCCGGGTCGAACCTTGGACCATGTCGCCCTGGTAAAGAGAAGGGGGGGGGAGGGGGGAGGAAGCAATCGGATAGACACAGAGCCGAGGGGAAATATGGTGTCCTCGGGTACCTTGGAGGTAGGGTCTTTCTCGATCTCAATTGGGGACGCTCTTCAACAACTTCTGAATCGACGATGCCCTGAGCGGCAGGGCCGTTCGTTCCCTGCTCCCAGCGAGGCGCACTACCAACTAGACAAGGCTCTGGGTCTTCCATCGAGCAAACCCACGGGCGAGGCTAAAAAATGGCCTTGTCCTGGGTTCCTGGTTCTTGGAGCTTTCGACCTGACGAAACTTGTTCGATTTTCTCGCCCACACACACACGCGCGCCCCTCTCATCCATCATCATATGGATGGGCGCCCACGCGGGAAGAAGTGTTTCGGGAAGGGCGAGGAGGCATCAGTTCTAGACGCCGCCCAGTGCTGTGTTTGCCCACGGCCATGCAAGGGCCGGCCCGGTGGCCACACATATCGGGTGGCCGTGATCATCGTCGCCCGTACCAGGCAACCCCCCCTTCACCCCTCCCGCGGCGGCCGGCCTGACGCTTGACGTGGCAGTTCGACAAGTCACTGGGGGGGGGGAGGGGGTGGAGGAAAGTCCCCTGCACGAGTTCGTATACATGGCATGGCGGAGAGAGGTAGGGCACATCTGCCGGGTCTCTTAACCTGGGGAGGAGTCTGCAGGCCCGCTCACCATCTATCATCTTGCACAAGACTGAATTGGGCAGCAAAACCCATATCAGAGATTCGACACATCTAGGCTCACCTGAGCCGTGGCCGTGCTACTAATTTGCGTCGTACTACTCCTCGAGGTAACTTGTCGCTTTTTAAAATATATTTTTTTTAAAGAAAATGGATTTATAATATTTTATAAATCACGATTTTCTATTAAATCCATTTTATTTTTGGCTGGCATGCTCGTCCGGAATCGCCATTCTCGATACCTCCCCATCGTAGCGAGGCTGAGATCACCATAAATGGCTCCACCGTTGGCGAGCACGCGGCGCGCATCTATTTTGGTGCACCGTTTTAAACCGTACATATATACACTGAAGCACTAACGAGGAAGACCCTAGGAATTATGAGAGCAATTGCCGTTCGGACGTTGCCACCACACCTGCCTATATCTACCTACGTACCTGAGCGATTGTTGGATGCGAATCCCGAGCTCAATTAAATAATTTGCACCAGCCGACCAGAGCTGACAAATCTACCAAATTAAACCCGTCGTATAGAATACCGGTTCCCGCTCTTGCCAAATCCAGAAAACAGTTGAAATGATTCATCTCCTTCCAGCCTATCAGAGCCGTACAAAAATCATACAGATGACTCCCAGTTAGAGTCATCGCGTTTGACCCAGCGCAATCCTGTCCAAGGCAAAGTATGTCTCTAACATTCTAATGTGTACAGCCACGTAGTTCTGTTAGTAGTGTACCCACAGCATCCCTGGGTGACTCATCAGCGGTTCTTCACCACTGCCCTATTTGGAAAGTGCAAATGAGCACTGTGGCGGGGCAGCTGTGGCGCACATATCTCGACATGATGCCACCACTGCAGGCCTTGCATACAAGATATAATCTGGGAGGGCACCCCCCTTTCGAGCCTTCCAGCTTTCATCAGCATCTAATTTCACCCGAATTTCTCCTTCTGTTGAGCAGTTGCATTTATTTACATTGGCGTTTGGGTTTCCTAGAGTTTGTCGAGCCAGCTTCCGTTCAAAGCTACCGCAACCCTGTTCAACAACACGTCTCTCGTCATTAATCAACACCAAACCGCCATGCTTCCCCTACACCTGAAAGATGAAGGCGCACCGACAACCCGGCAACAAGCCGTCGCTGAGCCCTCGAGCTCCCGCGTTGTTGCCAAGCCGGTGCCCAAAGCCCAGCTCCAGGACCCTCGCGGCTACCAGCTCGGCCAGGTTGCGAGGCGCTACTCGCCCAAAGAAACCATCAACCCAGACGGCAGCACTTCGCTCGTCTTCAAGATGACGCCGTCTGATCCGGATTTCCCCTTCGAGCTCGCCCATTTGCATTGCGATCTGCTCGTGCCCAAGGCATACCCCGCGAAACGGCCTGTTCTGCGTGTCACCAACAAGGATATCCCCAGAGGCTTCAGCATCAATGTCGAGAAGGGATGGGACAAGCTCGCAGAGGAGAGAAAAGGGTCTACCCTACTGTCTTTGATCAACGCCCTAGATAAGAATTTGGAAATTTTCTTGTCTGAGCAAAAAGTCGAGACTGTCAAGCTCGTTCACTTCAAAGACATGAGGCATCTTCAACAAGAGCCGTTGAATGCAGATAATGCGCCAGCTGTGCAAAAAAGTGCCGTGCCGCCAGTTTCTGCATCCAAGCCTCCGCCACCGAGACCGTACATTCCAGAGAAGAAGCATTCTAGGGAGGAAGTTGCCGCCGCCAAGGAACGAAGAGCGCAGGAAGTGCGCCAGCTCGA
The DNA here is from genome assembly GCA_002968875.1 of Cordyceps cicadae. Taxonomy (NCBI): domain Eukaryota; kingdom Fungi; phylum Ascomycota; class Sordariomycetes; order Hypocreales; family Cordycipitaceae; genus Cordyceps; species Cordyceps cicadae. The sequence goes on along the minus strand of MWMN01000003.1, from coordinate 261,797 downwards.
GGCTCGTATGGGGCGATTGCCACTTTATCGTCGGTCTGCGGACGGCGTTGTTTTTACTCTACCTCTGGAACCCAAAAAGAAGGCGGATTTGCCCGAGGGCCTACGATCCGTCAACAATATCCATCTTATTGTTCCTCTTCTCTATCCGCTCCAAGACATCCGAGTGCAACTCAACGAGGCTGACGCGAAGGACGCCGAGCCCGTTGAGGACTTGTTTGTACAGAGAGCAGCCGACCAAAAGCAGATGAATCTGATGGGTCATGTCAACTACCTCGCACAAAACCTTCACCTTCTCGCTAAGATGGCGCAGCTGAATGCGGCTAAAGCTGAGATGCCTCAGTCGCAGGAGACCAATACCGAGCAGGCAGAGGGCGAAAGCTCTGCGGGTGACTCTGATACAGAAAAGAGTCATATCCAGTACATCCCGCGACCTCTTGAGTGGACCATCGGAAACGACAGTGAAAGCTCCGAGGGAGAAGGGACCAGCAGCTCCGATGATGGTGGTGTGGAGCTAGAAGCGGGTGAAGAGAAAACGCCCGTTTCCATTTCGGATGCGCCGGAGCATGGGACTATGATTTCGTTTCCATCTATTGAACTGCACGGCCTGGAGCTGTTGCAGGTTACAATACTCAGCCTGACAATCAAGTGTGATCGCTGTCGCACGCTCAATGACTTGACAGGCATCAAGCCCGGGGTTGAGAAGGCCGGCAGCTGCAAAAAGTGCGCCAGTGCATTCTCGGCCAAGTACAACCCCCAGTACGTCCACGAACACTCTTCCCGGGCCGGTTTCATCGACCTCTCGGGCTGCAAAGTCGCGGACATGCTGCCGAGCACCTTTGTGCCCACGTGCGGGCGCTGCTCGACGCCGAGCGGCGGACTCGTCTCGGTGCGCGGTGAGACGACTACCAACGTGTGCCGCGAGTGCCACGCCAAGTTCACCTTCAAGATACCCGACGTCAAGTTCCTCTTCATCACTCCCGGCACGCAGCCGCCGCCGACGTCCGGGCCGAAACGCAAGACGGAGAAGCTCGGCTTGCACGCGGGGGAGCCACTGCCGGGCCGGGGCGCGTGCGTGCACTACCGCAAGTCGTACCGCTGGTTCCGCTTCTCGTGCTGCAACAAGGTCTTTGCGTGCGACCGCTGCCACGAAGAGGCCGAGGACCACCCCAACGAGTGGGCGAACCGCATGATTTGCGGGTGGTGCAGTCGCGAGCAACACTACGCGGTCGACGAGTGCCGGTTCTGCGGACGCGGGGTCATTGGGAAGAAGGGCCGGGGCTTCTGGGAGGGCGGAAAGGGGACCAGGGACCAGCGGATGATGAGCAGGAAGGATCCGCGCAAGTACAAGCGGATCGGCACGCAGCCTGGTGCCAAGAAGTCGTAAGGGTGGCTTGTTTCTGGATATAGTACAATGAAGTGGTTACTAAGTAGGGAATGCAACCCTGTGGTAGTGTCCATGAATCAACCGGCTTATATGTGACGGTGACGGTTGTAGGTAGTTCGGCTGCTTACTTGGTAGTGGCTGGGAGTAACTCTCGCTCTCTTGAATACGGGTTGATGCTTATCAGTTAGTGTCATCATGCATTGCAAGTCGTCCGCCAAGCACGGCAGCTTGCAAAGGGCAACTTTCGGACGCTTTCTGGCCAGGACGTGCGGTGGCAAGCCGGCGAGCATCCAACCATTCATTCATCTATCCATCAGCCAAGAAGTCGCAGCGGATGCAGAGACAAGTGGCGAAGAGGTCGTGTTGCCCTCCACAAAAAGCCGTACAATGCGATAAATGCGCCGACCGGCAACGGTCCCGGCAACGGGAACAAGCGGATGAGGGAGACGGGGCAAACTGTTCGTCGTTGACAGCGAATAGAAGATGCATCACCTGATGGCACGATTATGGTGGGGGGAAGGGGGGGGGGGGGGGGGGGGGGGGGGGGGGGGGGGGGGGGGGGGGGGAAGGCGATTCAGTAAGCCCGTCGATCGACACTGCTACCTATCTTTAGAATACGAGGGCCTGCTTACCGACAAGCCCTCACCGTTCGGGTGGTGGCTACGTCATGCCTCGACTTTTTTCTGGCCTTGTGCAGCGAACTTTTTTTTTGGGTAAAAAGAGGTTTCCCCCGCTAATAAACCCGCAGCCGCAGCCTTACCCGGCCGGGTGCCCAAGCTCTTGCCACAATAGAGGGTTGCATGAAGTGACAAGACAACCCAACATGCGTGCTGCTGGATGGATTCAGAGGTCACTGCAGAGAGCAGGATGCAACGAGCAGGGTGTGTCTCGGACAAGACCGCCCGGAGGACGTTGGAAATATGAGGCGGGATGATCGAAAATAGCATCAGGCTGCAGAAAAACTGCCTTGGGCAGACACGCCGTTGTTTTCTGCGTCTCGTCGCTTTCTTCTTGGACTCGCAGCATAGTAGTTAGTTGGATGTTAACTGACTAACTAGTTAGTACTTCGAACTTGCAGCTTGGCCCCCACCCGGATGGGTTCTCGTGAGATCGGGATACGAGCACAGCATGTCGATCAAGGAAGCACCGAGATGCCCGGCCCGGTGGCGATGGTGGCTATTCTCGGGTGAGGCGAGAAGAGGCCGGATACATTTGCAGGAACATACCAACTTGGTAGCCTTGGCTTGGAGGTTCCCGCCCGGCCACGAGGTGAAGGCCCAGCCCGAATAGGGTTCCCTCTCAAGTATAAGAAGGCCGCGAATCTCCCCCAGCAAAATCGGTTCGATATCATTCAGCATCACACACACACTCATCCAAGCAAACTCTCATCTTACTCTCATCTTCAAAAAGCAAGCAAGCAAGCAAGCAACCCTCCTACCTCTCCAAACTCCCCCCCCAAACACACAACATCATCCATCAAGATGCACTTCTCCAAGATGCTCCTCGCCCTCGCCGCCGCCACCGCCTCCGCGGCGCCCCTCGCCGCGCGCAGGCCCGACTGGATCATCCAGGGCCTCTCGCGCACCTGCGACGCGCACGACACCTCCTGCACCTGGACCTTCTCCATCAACGACGAGCAGTCCGCGCCGACCCCGTGCAAGTACACCGTCGTCGCCGCGGGCGGGCAGCCGGCGTCGCGCTCCAACGGCGGGCCCGAGACGTGCGGCCCTTACACGGTGTCAAGCGGGTGGTCGGGCCAGTTCGCGGTCGGCTTCACCACGTTCGCGGTGCGGGACGACGCGCGCCGGCTGATCGGCTACCCGGCGTACGACGACAACGAGGTCGCGGCGGGCAGCATTCCGGACAAGGCGTTCCATGTCGAGACGATCAAGAACTGAGAAGGTGGAGGGTTCTCTGAGCGCCAGGGGAGGATTGGAGTGGTTGAAGGCGGGGGCGGGAGGAGAGGTGGACTAATGAAGAGACGGGGGGGGATACATGACTAATGAAGGGATGAGGCAGACTAATCTCATGAATGGGACTTTGCTTAATGTAATGAGTGCGTTGATCTAAAATGTGAAATCTTTGCAGTTTGCATCATCTTGCTGTTTCCTCTTGGGTGCAAGTCTAAGCCGGATGGAGAGTCGTTGCATCATCTCCAAGAATTCAGATAATGAAAAAAAAAAAAAAAACTGTATTAATAATGAATCCATTTTAGTTTAATAGTTATTTCAATAAACAGCCTCCCATCTATTCTTACTAGTTTAGAGAGGCACATCAAGCAATGCAACACCATCGCTGCAACTGCAAAACTGCAGCAGTCGGTCCGGCAACCCTTTCATGATTTGAAATGATCCAAACCTGCGCTAGAAGCTCCGGAAAAGTTCGATACAAAAAAAGTCTAGTTTCAAGCTACCATGCCATGGGCAGCCACACCTTTTTCGAGGATTTGGTTCGACAGTAGCGTGGCGCGGGAAATGGGAAATGGTTGCAGCACCGCAAATCCACGCCCAACCTGCGGCGCAGAACGGGAGAGCGGTAGGGAGGGACATCCGACGCGGGGCCCCCTGCTTGAATCTGACGGACGCGACCGGAGACGCGACTTCTCACCTGAGATTGGCCCGACCGGAGAAGTTGCTGCATTGGCACGGGAGCGTGATATGTCGCGTGTGGCAGTCCGTGTCACGACGGGTGGGAGAGTTGGAGAAGCGTGAGCGTCTGCGCAGGTCTGCGGTCAAGGGCAAATCTAGCGTATCTAGCGGCACTTTTTTTTCCCATGCATCGTAATTATTAAGGAGTTCAGACGAGTGGTCGTGGTGTTGCAATACACTAGTTGTTGGGAGGTTAGGATTGGTGTCCAGATGGGTAAACACAATATGGTGACAGATGGGGCTGACGAGCCTGGCAAGAATGAGGCACGAAAATGACGAGTTCAAGTCTATTGTGAAAGCGAGGGGAGAGACTGGGAAATTTTTGAGATTTACTGGTGTTGGCCAGCAGCCCAATGTTCCTGTCACTCACTGCTTACTGGAGTTGCAGATCTCAGAGCCCAACCTTGGTTCCCTGGGTGGATTGCACATTCCAACGTTATCGTGACCAACTGCGGCCTCGGGAATATTCCATTTTTGTTGAAAGAAAAGAAACTTGGAATCTTCTGGAGGCAGTGACGTTGGTGATACGCAAGTACTCGATGAAGACGCGAAATCCATGACACTCACTCTATGATGCCGCGTGGCTGTGGGCCAACGTATTCGGCTTTGTACAGACGAATTGTATTAAAAAAATAAATAAAACAAAAAGTAGAAATAGAAATAAAAAAAAAAGAAATAGAAATAGAAATAGAATATATAAATAAGAAATCAATTTTCTTTCTTTTATTTAATCCATTAAACTTTTATTCACAATCACTCAAACAGTTGGAAATACCTGACTCGTTAGCCGTTGATCAGTCTCAGAGGCCCAACGGGTCTCAGCAACACGTTCCGCAATCCCTACGCCAAACCACCGGGGATGCTGTGCCGGGGACGTGCTTGGCTAGGATTCAGGCAATCCGGGGACCAGTTAGATAGTTGACGCTAAGGGGAGGGGGGGGGGGACAAATCTCCTGCCAGGGTCCGTTCATCAAGCCATATGTGAGTACGGCAGCAGGCTCGTCGAGCAAGCATCGTTTGTGGTGGTATATCTTGCCGAAAGCCGGGGATCCAAGGGTTCGAGCTGCAGCATCAAAGACGATGCATGAGTGTATCGGAGCGTCTGGAGTTTTGGGGGGAGAGTGGTGTGTGCGGGCAGCGGGTGCGGGTGCGGAGGGACCGGCTGGTACTGCCGGTGTTTCGGGCTTTGGCCGGGGGGGGGGGAGGCTACCCTTTCTTCCCCTCGTCCTGGATCACCTGATCAACTGCCGTTGGCCAAATAATTATGTTATTCAAACTACCGGGACCCAAGCCAAAGACAAGGAGGGACGTTGATTCTTCCAACAAGGTGACGAGAGAGAGTTAAAGAAAAGAAAGGGAGGGGGGGGGAGGGGAAGAAAAATTAAGCAAGCGCCGTTTGGATGAGGCTACGCGGAAGGGGAATAGGACCCAAACCAAAGAGCGCTCAGGCATTTTTATTCTTCTTCTACTTCTACTTCTTCTTACTGACCTGGTTGATCAGGGATAAGGGGAGGGAGGATGAGAGAAAACGGCGCCAGCTTGCCTTGGGACGAGCGATGACTGAATCCATCCATCCATCCATCCATCAATCATTCCCCCCTTGTTCCAACCTTGATGAACATGGCACGATCGCATCGAACGAGAAACTCGTTGCACTTGCCGTACTCATGGATGCACGCACGCACGAGCCTGGGCGAAACATCGGTCCAGGCGCCGCGCCGTCGTCGTCTTTGGCAGGGGACAAGGGGGGGGGATAAGAGTTGGCCTGATGAAAATGTTCCTTGGTTTTGGTTCTCGTTGGCGAAAGGGAAAAAGAAAAGAAAAAGAGGAAAAAGAAAAAAGAAAAAGAAAAAGAAAAAGAAAAAGAAAAAGAAAAAGAAAAAAGCCACACAGGGCACGGATTCAATTAAGTTCACAGCCCTGCCCATGCGTCGTGCGTTGCAGGCGCTCGCTTCGAGACTCGGGCTGGGACGATGACTGAATCGTGTTTCTGAGGCAAGTGTCAAAGCACAAGATGCCCCTGCTCCCCCCCTCCTCCTCCTCCCTCATCCTTTGTCAAAGAGAAAAGGGGGAGGAGAAAGCGTCCCATCCATACATGTTATGTATATTTCTATATACATCTATACCTGGCCTGGTTTAGTGGTGGCGCACGACGGCCCCGGGCCGTTCCCCCCGCACACGCATAGTTTTGCAGGAGGAGAACGGGAAAAAAAAAAAAATTGGTTGCAACGAGCTTTGACAAGAGGGTGGGTGGGATGTTGTTGTATCTTTGAGTCGAGAGTCGCGAACCATTGTAGATGCTGCGGATCAAGCGAGATAATGGGGTCAATGTCAGAGTGCAAAGTATCAGGATGTGGCCCCAAGGACGAAATGGACCGAGTAAATACCAGAGCCCGTCTGTCAATGCTTTCACTTTCACTTTATTAGTGTTAGTTAGCATGTAGCAGGTACCAACGAACGGCAGACCATCCCCCGCATTTCGGGGTCATTCGCAGAATGAAGAATTTGATATGTGATATTCTTTTCTTTATCTTCTTGATTTTTTCTTTCTTTCTTTTAATTTATTTTGTTATTTGAATTTTTTTTTTAAAAAAAAATAATCCTCTTTACAACCCTGCTTCCGCCCTGCTCCTGCTCTTGCTTTTCTCTCCTCCTCCTCTTCTTCCTCCTCTTCTTCCTCCTCTTCTTCCTCCTCTTCTTCCTCCTCCTCCCCTTCCTCCTCCTCCCCTTCCTCCTCCTCCCCTTCCTCCTCCTCCCCTTCCTCCTCCTCCCCTTCCTCCTCCTCCTCCTTCTTCCCAGACCCTGATCTTCATATTCCCCGTAGGCCCGGGGGTGGCAGCGCCTCCACCATCGGTGACGCCCGGTTGCGCCCGCCACTCTCCGAACTCTCCGACAAGAATGCGGCCAACCATGGCCCCCGTTTAAAACGGATTGTCCATACGACCTGTCTCGCGCAACTTCAGTCCAAATCTCCATCTTGATTCAGCTTTGCATCCTCGCTGACCACATTCAGGACAGGTAGGTAAGTGTTAATGTAAGTGATCGATCGGCTCGCACATTTCGTTCGTCGAGGTAGTTCTAAAGATGATTCCTGTCTTTCGTAGTCAAGTTTCCAAATTCGTAGGAAATGCTCCGCAGTACCTGGCAGCCCTTACATCCTCTTCCCTGCCATTTACATAGCACTGCAATAATTTCACTTGCCGGATCACGGCATTCATCGTCTGCCCAGTGGCCATCACGAGCCTCTTGGCTCTAACTCGGCCATCTGCAATCCACCGGTCCGGTCCCATGCACCATCCTCGCACCCAAGACGGTCGCGCATGCAACAAGGCTCAACACCTGTCCGCGTCGCGGGCACGAGCAGAGGTCGCCGACGTCGTCGCCGGTGGCGCCTTCGCGAAGGCCAATCAGGAGGTTGACGTCCATGTCATCTCGCTGCATGTTTCTCGCAAAGGAGCCAAAAACGCCAGTCCAGGCCACCAGCGCTCGGTCAGGGTGAGTGATCCAAGACGCCTCGACAGCGCGGTTGGATATCGTTGGGCGAGGCGACTGCCAAGTAGCGTGCCGGCTGGGATATGTGTGACTGGCATTGTGTGGCTGCTACTTGTCGTTGAATGTCATCATCTCGATGCCGAAAAGAAGATGTGAATTATCAACAAGGTCTTCGTAACGAGGTTTTTAAAAAAAAAATTGGTACGATGGTACGAATGATGGGCGTCATACAGGTGGGTGAAGGTTGTGATTGGCTTGCAAACGACGGCAGAAAGAAAGCGTTTGCAGCATCACCTCTCCCAGATCCTTGCTTGGGCGGTGTGCTTCCAGCGACATACACCTGCATACATACCCAATTGTTTTCTTCCTCCTCTAATAAGTGATCCCCCAAGAAGCCCTCGCGGCGCCGGCCTACCTCGGACATGCAGAACAAGTCGCATCCTCGCTTCTTCCCGGTACCCCGACAGCCCAACGACAACGCTCCGAACGAGAAACTTTGCCGAGACAGCAGCGATTCCAGCGAGTTCTACTTGCCTTGCAGACGGCCGTCCCCCTCCCATCCCCCCCCCAAGCTCAGCTTCGTGGCTTACATATATGCACCAAGCACGGCGTTGTGTCAACTCCCACATCCCACACGCACAAAGTTGTCTTGGTTGAGGGTTCCTGTTTCACCAACGCCACCCGCGCCTCGTGACCGCTCTGAACTGGCCGGTGTACAGACTCACAACTCAGTTCTTACCGGCCACGAAGAAAAGGACAAAATGTAAATATCCCGTTTATTTGTTTGTTCTTTTTTTTTTTCCGTCCCCCGTCACGAGATCATTTTGGCGTCTCCTGATGCTGACAAACTCGACAATCTGACCCCCCGCCCCCCGGCTGCTTGTCTGCTCGCCAAATCATCATCGGCACATTACGCATCGAGACAAAAAGAACTTGGCCGAAGGATTCTTCGTGTCTCGGACATTGGGATTCATGGCTTAGCTGGGGCGAATCGCTTTTCCTTTTGTCTCTCGCCGGTGCTGCCCCAACATCATGTTTATCTCCCTCCTCCTACGACGCTGCTTCGGTGTACACTTTCTCCAAATACCGAATCTCCCTTGTCGGACATGGAAGCTCCGTGCTGATTGGGAGGACGGGGTGTGTCGAGTACGGGTAGCATTGAACGAAGAAAAGCTTGGCATTTGATATGCAACGCCGCTGCGAGGACAATGCTCCCCCTCCCCCCTTTCCCCCTTCTCCCTCAAGGCCCTACCGGTGGACATTGATTTTTCTTTTTTCTTTTCTGTGTGGTTGCTGATTGCTCACCGGGAGAAGAAACCGGGCAAACTTTTGCAAACGGTGTGTCGCGCCAAATTGGCCAAGCAAAATGGCATCCTCCTCGTGCCGCTGGAGGAGGAGGGATCGTTGAGCTGCAGATGGGAAAGGAGGGGGGGGGATGGAGGGTCGCACCACTCCCAGCCGACGGCATGCATGCTGTGTGTGTGTTGCGGCTGCACGCTTTGCTGCAGATTGCGTATGTACCTCTATTTATGTGTAAGCCGACGGTGTCCGGTTAGCAACAGTTGCTTCGCCAGGTAACGATGCTTGGGAAACGAGGGAGGTGGTACGGGGATCTGGACCTATACGGATCCCTCGCAAAACGTGTCCGTCCCACTGGAACTATACAGTTGCGGCGTCGATTCAGTCAGCATTGTAGAACCATGGCTTCACATCACAGCTTGTGCTCGCTCATTTACGGCGGTTTCGCGACAGGGGAAGGGTGGTCTCCCAACCTGCAAACTGTCAGCGCCTGTTCCTTGGGCGCCATTTCAGCATCGAGTCTGAAGATGGGCAGCATTATATCGATTCTCACTGCAATTCGGAAGCGAGGAGATCGATAGCCCGGCAAGTTATCGAACATTACTTCCCTCTCCTCGTCGTCGTAGTCGTCGTCGTCCTCCTCCTCCTCCTCCTCCTCCTCCCGCTTGTGGTTGGGCAAGCTGCTCCCGCGTTGGACTTTGATACGGGCTTCTGCTTTCGGTACCTGTGGGTGTAGAAGGGTACTATATCTTTGTCTGTTAGCTTCCGGCGGTGAAGGCATCTCCGTCGTTTGTTTCCTCCTGTCCTCCCCCCCTATCCTTTCCTTTCAGGAGGCCATGGTCAGAACTGACGACGAAGGGGGAGGGGGGTTTGCCCAACCGGACCTCTGCCCAACCGGAAGTTGCGGTATGCGAGGCGGACGCCGATAAAGCCATGTGTCTCGAGCTGCGGTTCGTGTGTGCTGCTGCGTGACAAGATAAGCGGGAGGGCATCGGATTTCTGCTTTCAGCTTACACCCGCTTACGAGGTGGTGTTACCACAGCAGGCATGCGACGGGTGACGAGGGCGTATGCAAATGACAATGTCATATAGGATAATCAAAATGAAAATTAATGAATATTCATTTAATTCTTTTGTTGGGATATATTTTTTAAGTGATATTCATATTTTTGGAGATGGTTTTTCTCAGCTGGTCGATCAAGGTACCGGCAACCAGCACGTAAAATTGAAAGTAGCATATTCAGGCGATGACGTCGTATTGTTCGTCCAAGCTCACTCCGTGCCATTGCAGCTGACCGCTACATCTATTCATCTCTCTTCGGCCAGCGGCGCACATGGCATACCAATTTGCTCAAAAGATATCTCTCACCGGCCGCCGCCGCCGCCGCCGCCGCCACGCCAATCCCTGCAGGCCGCTGCAACGGGAAATTGTTGCCCTGCTCGTAGTTCCTCATGCAGCGCAAATCGCATACCAAGAGTACGTACGTTCAGATGTGAATTGTGCGCATGTGGGAGACGAGCTGCGCAGCGGGTAGGGGTCCTGGGGCCAAATGCCGGGCTCGATCTGGGAGATGCAGCAAGCTTTCCCCCCCCCCCCTCCCTCCAGGGAGATGACAGACGAGGCGGAGAACCCGAACGATGTGAGGCTGATTCTTGGGGCACTCAGATACCACCACGAAGAAGGTGAGTCCCCGCGATCTGGCTCCGTCGGCGGAGAGGTGCTTGGAAAAAAGTCAAACTGGCCAGCAGAGAATCTTGCCGTGATAGGAAGGGCGATGCGAGTGACGGTCAGGCCCGGCACGTGGGCTTACTTACACACAAGAAGGGTCATGTCAAGGTAAGGCGAGCGTGGAATTAGACTTTAAAGTTTAAAGATTATATCCAAAAAGAAAAAAAAAATTAAGTACAGAGAAATGCAGCAATTTTTCTTTTTTTTTAAAAAAAGTAATGTTTATGAATGATGATGTTTCTCGGCTGTTCAAGTCAAGCAGGAATTAGAAGCACGGTCATGATGATACCATGCAGCAGGGTCTGCGCATCACACGCAACCTGCGCGTCTCACATCTACGCATTCATCTACGAATCTCATCGCTGCAGGATTGAAATTACGGTCTGCGTCATCGAGCCCATCTCCAGGGCAGAAAAAGGGCGAAAAACAATGCACACAAGGCTCAGACCGTCATCTATCTCTTACCTGGCGACAGAGACACGGCTGATATCAGGTGCGTCATCTCAACCCGTGGGCAAGACAAAGAGCCGAGCGTATAACCCGGAACTCAAGTACAATAATAGAGAAGCTACCGTTGGTCACCGCCCTATCATCTGTACCTGGTACCTGTATTCAATGTTTTTTCTTCCTTCCCCGATGTCGGTCCCGTCGAGCTGACCTTGCGTGACTGACGACCAGCTGGGCACCTTGCTGGGCGGCCAAGGCTCGGGGCTGAAATGGCAACGTCGCAGCAGACTGCCGACGACCGCCAGTTGTCGTCCC
>MWMN01000003.1:232799-249696 GCA_002968875.1 Cordyceps cicadae | reverse complement strand
CCCCCCCCCCCCCCCCCCCCCCCCTCCTCTTCCTGCTCCTCCTCCTCCATCCCAATACCAACGAAGGAAGGAAAAAAAAAAAAAAACGCAGCAAACAACGTTGGGCCAACCGTTTGTGCCTTGGTGATGGTGGTTGGCCAATAGTACGGAGGTAGATTTCGGAGGGATGGTCACCCGAGCACCCCGGAAGCGCCATTCCGTGTGACGAGCGAAGCCCGCATCCATTACCCCCCTTTTTTTTTTTCTGCGTCTTGCATATTTGTGATTCGCCTAAAATCGAAGAAAAAAAAAAATCAAAAAGATCTCTTTTTGTATATATATCTCGCGTCGGGTAAAAAAAAAAAAAAATTGTTTCGCTGTGGCCATCCGTGCCACCGCTGTGAGTGGCTGGGAAACTACGGGTTGGGGTTGGGGTTGGGGCTGGATTGTCATCGATCAGGGGGATTGTTTCCAAGCATCTCGGGAAAAAGACATCAAGACGAGAGAAATCACAGAAATAGAATCACGGAATAGAATCACATCAATAACAATGTAGTGTCACCATCGTGACCGAACGGTGCGAGGTGAACAACGACCGATGGGCAGCACAAATCCCCCTCCCTCCCTCCCTTCAGCCACCATTGACAACCCTCCTCCCCGCGCTTGGAGTGGCTGAGTGAGTGAGGGGAAGGGGGGGAGGGGGGTCATTGTTTGTCCTCGTCGTTGCCAAATCGCAGATTCACCAAGCGAGAGAGCTCATGCGGCGCTGCGGCGACATCACAAGGAACAAGCCACACGAAAAAAACGAGGTACGAAAAGACCGCACGCGACGTTGCACTTTTTTTTTTTTTTTTTTTAAATTCCCTCTTATCCTCGCACGACCCCAGCCTCACTTGGCGGTGTCCGTACTGTGGCAAAAGAGAAGTGACGGAGAATCCATTGACAGGAACAGAAGGCATTTCCGACGTCCTCGCAATGCCAGAGAGGCCAATCAAGTAACCAACCAAGTTAGAGAGGGAGGCCTTCTGGTTGGCGCTTGGTATATTGACTGAGGGGGTTGCCGTCGAGTCACGCGCTCGCTACCCGGGAGTCTTGTGGCAGGTAGGGTTGTGCTGGCGCTTACACGACAGCGCATCACTGGCGCACTGGTGGGTAGAATTGGCTGTAATGTCTTTCTTTATTATAAAAGAATAGAAATTAAAATAAAGAATCTCACTTTTTTTTTTTTGATTTAATCCTTTTTTTAGTGCCCTTTTTTTTTTTAATCTGTTTACTTCATTTTGATGCATATGATCAAGCCACTAACGAATGCACTGAATGGCGGCTATCTCAGCTTGGCTGCTCGCCGAGTATAATGTCGGCAATGGCAAAGGGAGAATAAGCATATCAATGAATAAAATTAAATCATAAATATAATATCCTAATTCCCACTGATTATTTCCCCCCTTTATATTCACATCAAGAAATACGGCGGAGCCTTGTCGATGCGCAATAAACCCGCAAACGGGCGGTTGCTCTCCACCAAGTTGACTTTTCATCGAAGCCCAACCATCACCGGCAAGCTCACGTACCACCCAGCGCACAATTCGCAGTCCTTCCTCCTCCTCTTTTTTACGGAACACTTATGGAGCGCCTGACTCGACGAGCAGGACGACAAACCGTTCACGCCTCCACGCTCATCCATTCCCTCCCCCCTGCCCTGCCCTGCCCTGCCCTGGCCGACGACGGTTGCTCCATTTGGGTAAGCCGATAGTGATGAGATTCTAGAACTGGGAGGCTGTCTTGTGGCAAAAAGGCGGCGGGCTTTCATCGCCTTTTCTTTGTGTCCGTTGCCATCAAGCCTAGTCAAGTTGGGTTGGGTTGGCTGGAAGCAACCAGCGGGCGGATGGCTGTTAAGCTAAGACGGCTGGTTGCCGGGATGGCTTTTTTTTTCTCCCTCTCTCTCGATTTGCAGGGCTCTTTTTTTTTTTTTCTCTCTCGCTCTTCTAGGACGCAAAACATTGGAGTTTTGGTGGGCACATGCACAGAAAATCGACGAGGGGCCGAAGAAAAAAAAAAAAAAAAAAAAAAAAAAAAAAGAGGGAAAAAAAAAAAAAAAAAAAAAAAAAACTGGTGAAAAAAAAAAAAAAAACCCAACCTGCGCCAGACGTGCATCTCCACCGCCTTACCTATGTACCTAGGTTACAGAAAAGGTTGGGGAAGGTCGAGGCCGTTCTGCCTCACTAAATTTAGACGATTTGCAAGACAGAAACATGTAGAATATATTACCATGTAGATTGAAGAAGAAGCCAAGAGTTGATTTGTTATGCAATTGCCGGCTGGCAACGTTGATGCGAAATAGAGGCGTCGTCATTTGTTGCGGCCGCTGTCCGTTCATGACATGAACCCCCCCCCCCTCCTCCCCCCCTTGTCATCGGTCCGGGACTGTCGGGCCTATGCTCCGCCGCCCGCTCCATAGTAGATAGCGAAGAGGACGAGGTCGAAATAGCTAGTCGAAAGAAAAAAAAAGAATGCAAGTTTCAAAGATAGGCTTCTCTCTCGGTGACTTTTGGTGGACTTTTGGTGGACTTTTTTTTTTTTTTTCTTCTTTTATCCTTTCCTTTCTGTCTAGGCGCATCATCGGCTGGGCAGCAAGGGAAGCAAGTCTCCCCCAGGCCAACGAATGAAGATAACCTTGTCGGTGCCTGCTCGGTATCCCCAGGCCGAGCCAACCTGCGAAACCCCCCTCTCCCCGGCCTGCGACACCAACCAGCCAGGGAAAAAAAAGAACAGCACCAAAGCTTCTCGAAGGCTGGCTTGGGGGGGGGAGGGCTTCATCCAACTCGCTGCCGCCGGGCGCCGGCCGGGCCGCGTGTTAATATCGCGTGGGACGTGGGTGGTGGTTCAGGGCAGAATGCAACTCAGCTGGTCATGGGAAATTTTTCGTCTTGGTGGGATTCGTCACATGCGAAAAGGAGACCACCACCATTCTCGCTTCTCCTTGCGGGTGTTGCTCTTCTTCTTCATCGTTGCAGAAGAAGCCAAGTCTTTGCCCCTGGCAGGTCCCCGGCCAGGACGACGACGACGGGAGCTTAATTTTAGGGCCCGGAGGAGCACTCATCTTTTTTTTTTCTTTCTTGTAATTGCGCAACTCGGTCGGGGTAAACGAGCAAGGGAGGCAGCAGGTGCAAAAGGGCAGCCACATCTTTATCCACGACCGTTATTCCATGGTGGGCAAGGGAGGCTGCTCAAGTAACCATTTCGTCGATGCTTGGAAATAATCTTTTCTACCCGTTGAGTGTGGGTTTATTACTTACCGCGGACCGTGGCTTCATCTGCAGGGCCAGGGGCCTTGTTGCGTTGCGTTCCCCATTATCGTCCCCATTATCGTCCAGGGGACCAGCCTCTACTACGGAGTAGCCTATGTAGGCACCAATCATAAATAACCGGCAAGTCATTCTGCTCAGGTGCCGCTTTCAGGGCGCGAGTAACGGCAGCTTTGCCTGGACATGTTACATGACCAGGGTCCTGAATCGAAGAACCACATGGTTGTTGTGAGAAAAAGCTGGGGACCATGCAACTTGACCATGATCCATTCACACACACGTTGTCCCATTCCGGCTACCTCGGCGAGGCCTCGCATTCCCCGTCCCAATTCCCAAAGTCCGGCTGACTTGCTCTTACTTATTCTTATTATCATCCGCCACCTCCTTGGCTGCGCCGTTCCGCTCACCGGGGCGGCTACAGGCGGACGGCCGAGCGAAACGGAAAAGCTTCCCGCCTCCTGCCCGAAGAGGCAACTGCCACGATGGTTCATGGTTAGGGACGGCATTTTACGTACACGCAAACATTGTACATGCGGCTGAGGAGACCGCGTGCTGTCAGCTCGTGTCCAGAGAGTGATCTGTGCAACACTTTCACGTTGTTTCTTCCCCTTCTCCCTCGCCTGGTTTGATTAATATAGGATGAAGAGCATTAATACAGGCTGACAGGGACGCAAGTCAGCCAGCTCGCATTGCCCTGCAACAGCGGTCCTAGATCAAAGACGGGGAAAACATGAAAGAAAACAACAACAAAAATACCACAATTAATACCGAGTAAATATTAAATACATATTCACCCATCAGGTGTTTACACAGCTGCGCTAGTCATCCCTATTGTTGCCCTCGTGTCGCAACGCCCAGCCCCTCTCTGTCGCCGGCCTCCCCACAAGTCGCCATACCACATATAACAGTACAAAACGCGTCTGTCTTGTTGCGTTGTGTCTTGTAATTTGCCACCCGTATCCTAGTTAGCATCGCTCGTGAAATGGATCATGATGCTAAATACCATTGTCCGTCCGTCATATGACGGACGCATCGTGGAACGCGTTGCGCTTCAGCCATTCTTACCACTGCTTTCGACGTGCGTCCACGACCTTTTCATTGTCTTGGCCCATCGCCATCTGTCTTCCCGCCCTGTCCTTTTTGTTTGTTTGTCAATCCTTCTTTCATGTAAACCATCACACTTGAAATCCTTGATAATTCCACTCCCCCCGGAACCCCGCCATTCCATCCTTTCTTTCCCCTTCCCGTAGGCCCCGAGAACCAACGGGCCGTCAGCTAGGTTACACGGGAAAGCAGTGCAGATAGACCACTTGACCCCCAGGTTCTTTGTGCTACGCGGCTATTGCTGGGTGACATTCGCAAACCATTGCCGTATAGATTGTGGGGGCAAGATGATGGCCGTACGATCTACCTATCCTTTGACTAGGTACTGTCGATACCGAGCATCTACAGAGCGAGCTGCAACGCAGAGCATGGGCAACGTAACTATCCATAACAATGGGAGCTGAAGATGCCATCGAATCCGCACGTACAAGAAATGACAACAAGACAGCCGAACAATCAGGACATGGCAGCATGATCGAATATCCACCTTTGGAAAAAAACAACATACCCGAAAGCCATCGCCTTTTTTGTGAGATCTGACACTTGTGCATGCACATGCACATTCATTGGCTCCCACGCACTTTCACCCCCGCCCCCCTTGCGGTACCAGTCTCTCCCTCGATCTGTCGATGGAGAGGGAGGGGGGGCGGAGGGGAATCATGCGATTGCAATGGTACGCATGCTGTGTACGCGGCGGGACGAAAGGCGATCTGGCTCTCTCGAAATGTCCTGGAATGGACGTTTCAGCAGCGCAGGTGTCTTTTTTATTTTATTTTATTTTCCACCCCCGGATTTCCCCAAGTTAGCGGGCCAACCAACCAGAGAAGAAGGCTCAAGAGTGTTGGTCTAATATGCCACTAGCTCACCAACTTGACCGTTTGGATAAATTGGCATAGCAAGACAGGTATGTAGGCGAACCAGTGCTGCCGGTCGATCTGAGACAAGCTTGTTTTCTGGGCATTAAAACACGAAAAAAAAAAGGCAGTAAAGAGCTAGCAACATTGATTTTTTTTTCTTGCTCTTTTCTTTTTCTTTTCTTCTTCTTTTTTTTTTTGTTTTCTTTTGGTGATAGTCTCCTGCTCCCTTGGGAAACAGCACGTTGGCGATGGGGCCGTGTTGGGTGGTTAGATGGTTGTTTGCCGTACAGAAAAAACAGGCGCGGCCCGCTGATTAGTTACCAGCTGAGCGGAGAACCACCAACAATATCGAGAGCCAAATCTTTTACAGGCAGGCTCATCTCACCGTATCAGACAAGGAAATGCTGTGCGCGCTGTTGGCTGGTTACTACATGGCGCAATTCAGCCTTGATAAACAGCGAAAAGCAAAGAAGAAAAAAAAAACGGCAGGCAGGTAGCTAAGTAGGAAAGAAAGAAAGAAAGCAAAGCATGTGAAGAAGTCGACCGATTG
This sequence comes from Cordyceps cicadae, assembly GCA_002968875.1. NCBI lineage: Eukaryota > Fungi > Ascomycota > Sordariomycetes > Hypocreales > Cordycipitaceae > Cordyceps > Cordyceps cicadae. The sequence continues at coordinate 243,901 of MWMN01000003.1, read as the reverse complement.
GGCTCGAGATATCACCGAAAGGGAAAGGCGCGGTTTTCTCGCGGGAACAAGCTCACCCGCTCTCCTCCGGCTGAGAGACAAAAAAGCAACGGGAAAGCATGAATGAGGTGGGATCGTCGCTTGCCCTCGATGATAGAACCAGGTCCCGGAGCCTCGGGTCAGGTTCCGCTCACTGGGTGAAGTGTGATCTGTCAAGCTATCATTTATGACCAGGACCAGGCCCATCGTTCCAGAGCATCGGTACGGGATGGTTGGTGGTGGTGGTGGTGGTGGTTCAACCAGCGAGTGAACCAACCAACCGCTGCTGCATGGCACCCAAAAAGTAGTCAGGATGGCAGAAAGGAAGAATATGTGACTGCATGCATCCCTTGGGGAATTGCCGATTTTTTTTTTTTTCCTTGTCCTTGTCCTTGTCCTTTTTTTTTTTCCCAGCTGATCACGGGAAAGGGGGTGCATAAGAGCTTGTTGCGGTGGGAAATTAGAGGGATATGCCAAACCCGCATTACAATTACAATACGAAAGAACCCTTCTGTCAAGGTTAGCTCATGATGAAGAGAACTGGGAACAACGTCGAGTTTTTGCCGTGTGTAAATTGACGCCCTGTAAGCCGCCCGCCCGCCCGTCGCTCAGGGGAACTCGGCCAGTCATGAGGAAAAGAGCCCTGGAAGCTACAAGGAGGAGAGACGCTGAATTACAGTGACTCGGCCGCCTAAAAGCCTAAAAACAAGGCCTGCCGAGAAAAAGGTGGAGCCGGTCAATTCCAACCGGTCGGGCCGTTGCCCTTGTCAGTCGATTTGGTGATGGATGGATGGATGGATGGATGGATGGTACCATGTTTGGGATGTTGCATTTCTCTTCTTTTCTTTTCTTTTTTCTATTTCCCCATGTTATTACCTGGGGTTATTTTTGATTTTCGATTTTTTTTTTCCCCTAAAAATCCTTTTCCTTTTTCCCTCTTTTTTTCTTCTTCCCTTTTTTCTTACTTTTTTTTTTCTACCATCCTTTTTCGTGCATCATATTTCAATCCCCTGTCCCAGCGATCCGGACCAGAGGCAACCCCCAGCTCGCTGCAGGCCATTCAATCACACACATTAGCAGCGACGGACTCGAGTAATCGTGTATGGGGTAAATAGCTTCACATTCCTGTATTTCTGCTTCTTTATTAGACCCCAGGTAGTATCATCGTACCAAGGGCATATCAACGATATTACAATCTGTACAATGTACCCAGTGATTCCAATAAAGCTAGTTTGATTGAGCATCCTACGGCCCGGCGACTCTTTGCGTCGAATGTCGGTCGACATGAAATGAAGATAAAAGTCAGCAATCTAAAAGTAAAGTAGGATAAAATAAAATCCTCTTATTTATGAGAATAGTACTTATTCTCTAGGCGCTCATCTCCGCCCACTTCCTTTTTCCTCTTATTCCCAACAGCTCTGTACACGAAAAAAAAGCAACACGCCCGCCGCTGGGACGGCCCGCTGTCGACCAACCAACCCTCTCTCTCTTCGTCTCCTCTCCTTTCCCGACAATAAAACCTTGCTCTGATGTGACCGGGTCTGCAACAACGGGTTCGCTGCCCGAGGTCTTGGAGGGACTTGTCTGATTCGAAAAAAAAAAAAAATAGAAAAAAAAAATACTATGACTTGTTTCTTTCCGTTTGTCTAATCACCCACCCCCGGTTCGTTGGTCATGGCCCGTTGTCTCGCATTTACCTGGGGGAGAAAGAAGAGAGAGAGAGAAGAAGAAGAAAAAAAATTCCATCCACTGCTACTCCCGTTTTGAGCGACGTGCAGTGCAGATTCCACCCGAGAGACACGGCCGATGCCCCTGCGCGTCAGCTATCAACCCTGTCTCGCTTGTTTTTTTTTTTTCTCTCTGTCTTTCTGTCTGCCTGTCTTCCTGTCTGTCTGTCTGTGGCCAACAAGTGAACACGGGAAGCGAAGAAAGTTCCAGAGAAACATGGGACATGGGGGTGGTCCGTCGTGAACGGGACGTCGGCTTCGGCACCGCGTTGCCCAACCGTCTGGATTGGGCTTCTGCCACAGGGGGAGGCCCTCCCCCCTGCAACGTGAAATCGTTACTGTCGGGTAGCTGCTGAAAGGACCAAGCCTCTTTGCGGGTGAGGGATTGAATGATTGATTCTGGGCGTTTGCCAAGCCCCCAATCCTGTTGTCTGGGATCGCGTCGTTGACTTGACCGGACCTAAGCGACGGAGATGTCGTCTACGGCAGCCACCAACAACAACGCAAACAACCCCCCCCCCCTTCCCCTTCCCTCCCCACGAATACCCATTGTAAAGACGGGCGCAAGATGGAACATTTCAACTTCCAAACAACAAGATGCCGGGACCAAGACGACCTGCATTCCCCTTCAATCCCCTTGTTTCCTCACCGCAAATGATCGGGCTTGCTGGCCGTGTCTGTGGCTTGCATTGGTCTAGCGCCCGGCTCCCCTTCCCCGGGTCCAGGAGAGCGGGTTATCCGGGGCGGCGGGTGACCTGACGAGCTTTTTTTTTTTTTTTCTTGTTTCGAGAGGGCGGGGGAGAGGCAGAGAGGTCTGAAGGATTGGTCCCGGCCGATATGGGCTGGCTCGGCCTACTATCGAGGCAAAAGAAATCCCACAAGGGGGGAGAAAAGATGACGGCAGCAGATTGGCGTTGCAACACAAGTAATGTTTTGGCTGAGCTTGATTTTGTGTCAATCACTTTTCACCTGTTTTTTTTTATTTCTTTTTCATTTTGTCAAGGTAGGAGAAGGGGGGAGCGGAGGTTATAGGTTAGTCGTCTTTGATGAAGCATCACCAATAACCCGTCTCGTAGGGATAGCTGTCCAGGATTCGAGGATACGACAACACCCTCTAGAGCCGTGTTGAGGGCAACCCTTTCGGGAATGTATACTGCATGAGTATGCACAGGCAGAAGAAGCGAGGTCCTTCTGCGGGCAGGGCCCTTGCCGAGCTGATGAAGGAAGCAGCAGCATGGGTCGGCGCAGAGCAGCCATTCGCACAGCATATCCTCAGCAGGATGCACGCAATTTAACCTGTGCAGCCGAACCTGCCCTTCCTTTCTGTTATGATCTCGGTTCTGCCATATTGGGGGGCGTGTGCCCGGGGGAGAAACGTTGCGAATGACGACGTGTGGCACGCTGGTACTACGGACGGGGGCGAGATTTACCTGCCAGCGCACGTCTATCTCCTCCTTCCCTCAGCTGACGATTCGACATGATGTTTTGGGGTTCTTTAATAAGTTATCATGCATGGTGGCAAAGTGTGCCGTTCGGTCGCCAAAGGGAAATAGAGACGGACACAGGTTTGGGATGGGGGCCCAGCGCCATGGCCCCTGACCACCCAAAGAAAAGTAGAGAAAAAAACAAAAAAACAAAAAAAAAAATAACAGTAAATGTATAATTTTGACAAATGACCTTTGCGCATTGCGGAATCGTTCCATCAAAGAAAACACAGTCAGCGAACCGACGCGACGGGGTGGTTGGACAGTAACCGCGCAGGCGAACTTGATCCCCAGGTTTCGCTACAACGTGGTTGGGCCAATGGATCGGTCATGTGGCGGAGGACAGGTAGCGGACGGGGCAGCGCAGGCGATTTTGATGAGTTGGCATTTTTCAGGCTCTGACCTCTGACACGCTGGCTGTGTCTGGCCAGATGACCTGCTGACTGGCCGCAATAGTACAACCGGGGGTGTAACTGGGTAACTGGGCAGGGAGAGACCCAAGCAAGGTTGACTGACTAACAACGGTTGATGAATGACCGAGACTGACTGATTGACCCTGCAACAGGGTCTGTTTCTGTTTCTGCCACCTGGGCCGTTGATGAGGCGCTCTTTGCCACCACTCCGCTGCACTGTGGTAAAGTCATCAAGGAATTCATTCACTGGGCCGCAGCAGGAGCAACAGGTGACTGACTTTTGCTGAGGGGCGGAAATGTAAAGTGTGCTGGCAAGCCTGAACCCAATGGCTTGGTCCGGCTAGTTTCGTACCTGGGGAGGGGAGGGAGGGAGTGAGCTCATGACTCCATCCTGACGCAAACCCAGCACGCATGTATAACAAACGTACGTACGTACGTAGTACCCCCTTTACATTGGACCCTTTTATCACCGCCCTCATTGCTGACGAGACGACGCATGGCCCATGGCCCATGGCTCGAGGAATGGGAATGGGATGGGCCTCGCTGCTTATTCCTGGGGGGGGGGGGGCACGCATGGCTGAAGCGCTGACCCCATGATGATGCACAGATTTTTTTTTGTTGTTGCTTACCGCCCCCTCCCTCCCCCATATTGATGCGTGGCACGGCACTGGTAGCACGCACTCGGGTTGCTTGATCTTTGACGAACGGAATAATTATTTATAGGGCCAAGTTTGAGCAAGCATGAAGGCTTTTGGTCAGGCGCAGGCCAGCTGGGCCAATCCCAAAAGCCGAAAGCGGCAACTTGTGACTTAGCCTACGTACCAGTGATTCATTCTTTCATTTCTTCCTTTGTTGTTGGGCCCCAAGGAACTTTTGAGCAAGGAATATACGCTGATAGTCATTGATACCAACTGTCTATCCTGGTGATCCTGGCGCAGAGCACTTCCCCAGAAACAAGGTCAGCTGGGGGCCGTATCAGAGCCTCGTCGTCTTTGAACCCCAGCATGCATGGAAGGCACGTAACATCAACTCAATTCGTTCAGATGCTCCGCGCCCGCCAATGGGCGCGTCCCGAATTGGGAGCCAGCCGAAAATAGGTGTGGTGTGAAGCGGACCAGGCCGAGCCCTCTCATTATGATTACGGTACCGCCTACTGGTTGTTCTCTGACAGCCAGCGTCAAAAACTGTGGGTGTTACCCAGCGAGCGTCTCAGCAACGATGGTCTGGAACGACGTCTATTTCTTTGTAGAACCCCGTCACGAGGCTCCGGTGGAAGAGGGATTGGGGTGTCTGTCCGCCGACTTTGATTGTTCGACGGCATCTGGTCGCCGGGCGCGGCGCGACTGCAGACCTTGGGTCGCGCCCGTCTAGCAAAGACAAAGAACACCGCCGCCGGAAAGAAGATAGAAAACGGTAGGGCCGCAACCGTTTCGTGGTGGAGGAAGTCTGAAGTCTGGCGGCCGCGTGACAAGGGCAGGCAGGCAGGCAGGCGGGCGGGCGACGTGATGAGTTAGTTGGCTGGCCCTGGTTGCGGCCCTTGTGGCGACAAGTCCGCCGTTTTGCCGGCGGGGGTAAAAGGAGGGCCTCGGCCACGCCTGCCCGAGATGAGAGAAAGAGGGAAAACGGCGGGCAACGGAATGCTCAGCAGCCGCCAGCGAGCGAGCGAGCGAGCATCAGACCAGGTCGGAAGCCATGTGATGCGGTGAGGATGGGCCACGGTAGCAATGCGAGGCGGCAGGGCCAGCAGCAGGCAGGACGGGGCAGGGCAGGGCAGGGCAGGGCTGGGCTGGGCTGGCCTGTGAGCCGAGTTGGCCTCTGGTTCCTTACTGCTGGGACTGCTGGGATTGCTGGGATTGCTGGGATTGCTGGGATTGCTGGGATTGCTGGGATTGCTGGGATTGCTGGGACTGACTGACTGACTGACTGACTGACTGACTGACTGACTGACTGACTGGCCTGGGAGGGCTTGGATTTGGTGAGGGCCCAAAAGAGTTTAGAAAGTTTCATCCGCGTTAATCCCAAGCGGGTAGCATACTCTGTCCCAAAACAGCAGCACTTCCCAGAACAACCTAGCGCACAACCCCTAGCCAATTCATGACCACGCCCGGCTGCTCCCCGGACCACCCAAATTGGCCTCCCTTGTGCCCCCCAGAAAAATGCCCAAAAGTCCCGCTTGGAGGTCCGCAGGGGGTGTTGCTGGGGGGGTGCTTTGGGCATACCCCCCACACCACAGGCCCTGACCACACCCACTGGACTGGCGGCGCTCCCGTAAAGAGAACACTGACTGGGGGGGTGGTGCCCTTTGGGTACTGGCCTACCCCCGGTTCTTGCCCGTCGTACTGGGTGCCCCCTCCCGCCGACCTTCTGAATAATAAGAGGGACGCAGCACCCCCAATGCTTCACCGGTCGTCTTACCTTTTCTTACGCCAATGCCAACTTCATAAATACATCGCTTCCCCAGACTCGAAGCTAAGCGTTGTTCCTACGACTCTACCACCCGTCGACTCCACGATATAAACCAATCTTCTACTATACCACGCTTCCCGCCTCGCACTCTCACCTCGCACTCCCACCCATCCACCCATCCATCCATCCATACATACACTCAGGCACGAAGCAGCAATTCTGCACCCAAACGCACCTCCTCCTCCTCTCCATCTCCGCAGATCACCACTCTGCCAAAGGCTCCTAGCATCGACTCAAGGAACACCACAACAAGCATCCGAATGCTCATCCTTTCCGGTGACGACCTGAGCAGAACTGTCTGATTCAAACCCGCCAGCGACTTTCCGCTAGGTACCTTCGACGACGCCACACTCACCTCGACCACATCGCTCACACACATCGAGCATCACAACAAATACAACAATGCCGCATAGATTAGACGCACCTGTCTTGACAGTGGATGCCAACGTTATCCACAAAGTTGATACGGCCAACCCAGCTAACCTGTTTGGCATGTGGACTGGTAAGTAGCCCCCTCGCTTGTTTGCGCGAGTCTGCGCGTTGTTTCCCCTCGCACGATGATGGGCTGACCACGAAACTACCCCTCAGTCTTCTCGCGCTGTGCCGACTCTCTTGAACAAGGACGCAGATTAGAAAACCTCAGCTGGAGAATCTGGCAGAGGGAGCAACTCGCCGAGAACGAGAGGCGACTGGAAGCCTCCGCCTCCTCAACCACCTCCATCACCTCCAACACAAACACCTCCCCCGTAGCCACCAGCTGGCGCCCACAAGACCTTCCACAGCTTTCTGGCAGCGTTGACTCGCTCGTCGACGACGACGCCGCTACCGAGTTTGTTTCCGAGTCCGCCCCTCTCGAGATCCTTCGCCCCAGGATACAACGCCTGGACTCGACTACTAGCAGTCGCAGCAGACGCGACCGCCACCTTAGCTCCGACGACTTCAAGCAGTTGTTCGTTTCGATTGTGAACGACACTGCTCCCCTCTCCGCACCCACAGCAACCTTCCCTCTCGCCACCGCCAAGAAGGAGACTGCTCCCATCGCCCCAGCCCCGACCCCAGCTGAGCCCAACACCATTAACATGTCGACTGAACTCGCACCGGCCGCCACTAACCGTGTTCCCGCCCCCTCTCAAGTCCCTGTCCGCGATTCATTCCCCCAGCCCTCACATGCAGCCTCCGCCGAGGCTGTTATCCCTGAACCGGAGGCGGCTCCCGCACACCAGCCCGTTGCCCAGAAGAAGGCCCCCGCCAAGTTTGCCCTTGGTGGTTCCTGTTCCTCCAGCGAGCATGGCACGAGCGTGGACATGTCCAAGTCTGGTCTGATGCCTCCTCCCACCAAGGCCATGTTTCAGCTCGGTGGCTCCTCAGAGTCTGGCTCCTCCAAGAGCGACATCCAGGCGACCAATGCGGCCATGCCCCAAAAGATGAAGCAGGTCATGACCTCGACACGCCATAGCTCGCAGCTCGAATCCGAAAGCGCGATCGAGTCTGATACCGAAGACGAATACGTTGACGAGAGTGCCATCGAGGACGACGACTCTTCTGACTGGGAAGATTCCATGGAGGACAGCGGAAAATCGAGCGTCGACGACAAGTTCTTCCAGCGCGTCGAGTCCAAGGCCAATCTTGTGTCTCGACCATCGCTCATCACCCTGATGCTTGCACAAAACGAGCGCCAGAAGAACCTTGGCAACCAGGCTTCCCAATCTGCCTCGGCCATTATGCGCAGACGCGTCGGACCCAGCGCCCCTACTCTGGGTGCTTCCCCGAACGACTCGGACGAAGGCCCGCTGATGATGAAGGGCATGCGGCCCTCCAACCTCAAGCCCATCATTGAGGTGCCCCGGTCGAGCGCCCAGGCCATCGCGGCGCCTACTACCTACGTCCATGCCCAAGCTGCTCTGTCGCCGCGAACCACTCGCCGGAACATGCTCGCAACGGAGCTTTCTGAGTCTCTGCGTCGCCATCTTCTCTGGGAGCGCCAGCAGAAGACGTCGACGGCCAACGCTGTCATGAAGCGCCGACATACCTCGCACGACGTGGCCAACCTAAAGCAGTACCCAGAGAAGCCTTGCTTGAAGCAGAGCGAAGACGCCAATGCGAGCAGCTGGAACCAATACTTCAACAAGGACACGTTTGACGGCTACCACTCCAAGGGGTGGTAAATCATGGACCAAGGACCATGAACCATACACGATACACAATACACCTATAATTACACGGCAGGGATAGCATGAAGCTTTCATGCCTACACAACAAAGCGATCATTAGAGCGCGACTTGATGGCGCTCTATTTCTTATCACACATTTTGGCACTTTGCGTGGCGTTGCTATTGTTTTTTTTCTTATTATTTCCAGATACCAAGGATCCTTGTTTTCTTTAGCCTTTACGGAGGCTTTGGGCATTCATGTTCGGCCTGTGTTTTCAACCGCCATTTACGTTCCCATGGTCGGGTTTGTACTCTAGCGCAGCGCAATTTGGGGAGGTTTGCGCAGAAAAAGCAAGGGGAAGAAGTACTGTATATTCAAGGGCAACCTTGAGACGAAGGTCCTCGGGAGGAAGCATAATGGTAAAAGAAGTGGACGATGTGGCTAGTGGCGCGGAAAATGAGGGCGCCGAGATGGATGGATGGAATGAATGCATTGCGGAGGAGGAAGCAAAGACAGTTGCAAAGTTTCCAGGACCGAAAAAGGACAGCCTCAAGCGTACAAAAACATAATAAAATCTGACATGACTATAATTTGATTGTTGTCTATGCTGGTGTTGTGTGTGTGTGTGTGGTGGATGATGGATTGATTATGTGCATGTCTGTATGTATGTATGTATTTACAGGCATGTGAATGGGCTCAGTTCAGTAGTGAGTGAAAGTGGAAGCTTGATCTTGGTTGATGGGGTGGCAATCTTCCTTTGCACTGCGTGGCGCCGGCCGCGTGAACTCAAGCCCAGGAGTATTTATTTATTTATTTATTTTTTTGCCTGCTCAAGATGGCAAAGATGAATGAGGCGGCGGCAACATGGAATTGATGGGGGTGGCTGCCGCTTTGCGGGGGGTTGTTTACGAGGAAGCGAGCACATGGTTGACGATGGCTACTATAACCAGTTAGTTGTGAAGGAACTGACTACTCTAGTCAGTTGGTTGTGAAGACTACTCTAGTCAGTTGGTTGTAAAGGGGCTTGGCTGGCTGGCTGGATGGATGGATGGATGGATGGATGGATGGGAAGGGGGGGGGGGCTTGACATTGTATTGTGGTAGTTGATAATAGACTTTTCTTCTCTTTATTACTGGGTCACGCCGACGACGCCGAGGCTACATGGGATGGGATGTGCTGGGTAGATGCCGATCGGCACATGTACAACTGCGCTTGTGGCTATTGCCTTTTTTTCTCTCTCCCCCGTGACGGCTTATTCTGGCTATTGAGATTGGGAGTGTGTGTATGTATGTGTGTGTGAGAGTCAAGCGCTGTATAGATGTACATGGTGGGGTTTGGGGAAAGGTGGTTAGCGACTCTGTGTCATGTTTGTGGATGAGTGAGTTTTATTACTAGTTTTGGCATCCCGGAGATGACTTGGAAGAGAAAAAGACGTGGTCACGACTATACAGCACGACAATGCGTGTGTGCGGCCCTCCTTGTTCACCCACATGCTGTGACGGCGGCTGCGACGCGCCGAGGTGTTGGACGCGAACTTGGTACTTTGGTCCCGTCGAGAACGGGTCATGCGCATGAGATTTCCCCGGACTGAAACTTTGCGGGGAAGGGAGGGAGGGAGATGAGGTCAACTTGGGGCGGCGGATCGGGGTGACTTTGGGCGTCGCGCACGGTTGTCGGAGGCTCTATTCTTCCCATGTGTCGTGTCGGCGATTATCTTCACATGTTACAATTCAGCAATGTCCAGAATACTTGGGTGATTTTTGATCTAATTAAAAAAAAAAAAAGAAGAGGAAAAAAAAAATAAGAGAAACACAGTAGCATCAGATCACCATAAAGTTCTCCGCATCCGGTACCACCCCTCAAATGCCGTCCCGGTCACGATGCCGAGACAGAACGATATTGGTATCTGAAAGCTTCGACACATGTTGGTACATACCATATACTGTTACGTGTCACGTATTGGGGGCAGGAACGTGGGTTTGAGTTTGAGGCGGCTGCAGATGCTAAAAAGGCCCGGGATCGAACGAGATCAAAGGACCGCTGGGCCGGCGCGGCGAGACGCCCGTGCAACGCGCGGACACGGACTTGCTAGGCGCGTTCTGGATGAGATTAAAATTCGAAATGGGGGCTATAAATAAATAAATGAGGGAATCCGAGCGAGACAAAGGAGAGGAAATTAAAAATAAAATAAAAATAAAAATAAAATAGAAATCAACTAATATGTCGTAAGGGTTGAGGATCAAATTGTATGCTCGAGGTGTACATGTACATTGTCTGCCCGTCACCGTGCCACCAATCGAAAACGTATGTCAAGTAAAAGATGACCATGTTCGATGATGAATGACTCTATAGCCAACTTCCATCCTGGCTCACTTTGGTAGCCTCGTGCAGCCTCGATGGCGTGTCAGGCTGGCTGGCGGCTCTACTGCCGACTCACCAATCCTCGGGACCTGCCTGTTACGGCCAACGCGCATAGGGGGGGGGGGGGATAGGCCACGAACAGTAAGCTGAACTTGATGACTTGCCTTGACTGGAGGATACATTGAAGCGCCAAAGATCCCCCTTGACGGCAAAGCCCCGTCTCTCCGCATAAATGCCCTGTCCCCCCCTTCACCGGTCGCTTAGTCCCCCATGTCACCAACAACCAAACTCACAACATTCATGTCATCGCCGTTTCGCCCGCGAGGCCATCGAGATCAAAGACGCCGCGGGTACGGGCTGGAGGTGCTGGTCGGGGGGGCTGGTGGAGTGGGCGTGGCGGGAGGTCGGCGTCGGCGGCGTTCCGGCCGGAAGACGGAGCCGGGGGAACGAGAGGCGAGGAGGAAGATGAAGGAGGGGGGGGG
>MWMN01000003.1:155221-220350 GCA_002968875.1 Cordyceps cicadae | reverse complement strand
GGGACGGGGAGGGGGGTTGTCTTTGATGACCAAACGGAACGGAACGGAATGGAAGCGGGAATGGGACAACTCACGGTCGAGTTGTACGCAAAGGAGGAGCCGGAGAGCACCTGCCCGGCAAACACGACGCACGCAATCTCCGTCCGGCGCAGCTCCGTCCCGCGGAAGCAGTCCAGGTAGCCGGTGCCGGCGCTCATCCGCGCCTCCGTGTCGTTGGTGTGGACAATCTCCGCCAGCGTCGTCTCCGGGCTGAGCCGCTCCGACACGGTCGACCTCCGCTGCAGCCTGGCCAGCACCGCGCGGGCCTCCTCGCACCGGCCCGCGCGCACCAGGTGCCACGGCGACTCCGGCGCGAAGCACAGCACCGGCACCAGCAGCGCCGGCCACGCCCACTGCAGCGCGAAGGGGATGCGGTACCCCCACTCGTCCGGGCGGCGCACCAGGCCGGCCAGCACACCCGCGGCGACGAGCTGGCCGACGATGAAGCACATGTTGGTCCAGCTGGTGAGGTAGACGCGCAGCCGCAGCGGGAGAACCTCGGAGGCGTAGGCGGGCGCGCAGGCGACGAAGACGCCCCACGGCAGCCCGCAGAGCAGCTGCCCGGCGAGGAGCATGCCGATCGAGGTGGCGAAGAAGGTGACGAGGATGAGGCCGGAGAGGAGCAGGAGCGCGGCGAGGATGACGCGCTTCTGGCCGAAGCGGGAGACGAGCGCGCCGGTGGCGGTGACGCCGAGGAAGCACCCGATCTGGGAGGCGTTGCCGAGACCGGCCTGCCAGGCGGCGGAGAGCTGGTGCCGGCCATTGTCGTCGACGAACTGGCCGTACTTTTTGGCGAACTCGGGGTAGGCGTAGAAGTTGCCGATGAGGATGGTGTCGTAGCCTGAGAGGAAGGAGATTGGTTGTTAGTGAGGAGGGAAGGGATGCTGATACATCGTTAAGGAAAGAGCTGGACATGCCTTCCATAATGACACACATGGAGACCATCAAGCACCAAAAGATGGCCATGGGATAGGCCTTGATGGCATCCCGGAGAGACAGCTCGTGGGCTACTTGGGTCGCCGTCTTGGCCGCCGCCTCGACCTTGTCCGAGACCGCGAGGTCATCGATGTGCTCGGCCTGAATGGCAGCGTCGCATTTCTTTTCCGCGTCCATGTTGATTCGATGTAGATGCAATGCGGGTCTTTCTTGTCCAACGAACCGCAGCTGATCCAGATAAAACCCACAGAGACTCAACGGACAAGCACGCGCTCTTTATACAAACACGCCTGAGGAGGGGATCGAGGCAAACCCACTTCGCGTCTACCCCGGATGAGGGTGGACTTGATCTCGCTCCGCATAAAGTAGCGCGAGAGACGAGCCGGCGAGTTTGTTGGGTGATGTGTGAGGGAGAGAAGTGTGTGTGTGTGTGTGTGCGTGTGTGAGTGTGACAACCTGCAATGGCCTCGTTCGTGTATGACTGCGGCTAGCATCTCTCGGTCCGACAGGAAACCAATGAATCCAAAGAACTCAATAACCGGACAGACTACTCCGTAAGCGAACCGGCATGGCGGCCGCCAAGCGTCTCTGTAGCGTCGGCCGAAGAACTTGGTTGGATGCGGGGTCTGGGGAAATAAACAAGCTGGGGATTGGCAACGGCCATTTCGTCTGCCCAACTTGCTCGTACAAGTAAAAGTAAGTGGCGTATCGCTGAATATGCCAAGGATCATCTACATTTGAGACCTGCCTTCAGCCCCGGTGGCGGCGCCGGTGTGGAGGAACGCCTCCCGGAGAATTACTCGGACAATCGCGTCCGGCCTGGACCGCCGCCGCGAGTTCAACCCAACTGCCGTTTTCGCATTTTCCCGAATGATTCCCCAAAGTGATTTTATATGCTTCAAAAGAACACCCAATTGCATATAAATCGGCACTCATAAAGATAGCTGAGAGTAAAAGCTCGCGAACTGCGACTGGTGGCTGACAAACTATCGAGGTGGCGTCCAGCTCAACCCCAACATGCGACTCAACACTGGAGCGCACACCGAAGCGATCCAACAAGCGGCAATGAAGCCTGATCGTACGTATACTATCCCTGGACTTCTAGGAAGACCTCTGCCACATCCAAGCACATTGACAGCGAGCCGCTAACCATGCCTCCCTCTGCTACAGCCGTCGTCGTCGACGGGACGTCCTTTGCGCTCAACGGACGCAACCTCTCCTACCGGTTTCACGTCGACGCTGCCACCGGCGATCTCATCAGTGACCATTTTGGCGCTGCCATCCACGATGCGTCGCTGCCGCCCACCGCACCCCCCGCGCACCTGGGCGGCTGGTCGACCACAGGCGGCGTGCGGCGCGAGTTCCCCGATCTAGGCCGGGGCGACTTCCGCACGCCTGCGTTTCGCCTCCGCGTCGGTGACGGCGCCGACGGTGGCACGGTGACGGCGCTGCGGTACCACTCCCACGAGGTGATCCCGGGTAAACCGGCCCTGGAAGGCCTGCCGTCGACGGTGGCGGCGGCCGGTGAGGCGGCGACGCTGGTGGTGCGTCTGCGGGACGAGCGCAGCCAGATCGCGGCAGACCTGTCGTACACTGTTTTTCCGGAGCTCGACGCCATCTCCAGGAGCGTCAAGATTACCAATCAGGGGACGGAGCCGGTGACGGTCGAGAAGCTGACGAGCATCAGCGTGGACTTGGCGCATCGTGACTATGACATGATCAGCCTCCGCGGCGAGTGGACGAGAGAATGCAACAGGGCGCGTCGTGCCGTCGACTACGGATCACAAGGGTAAGAGGAATCTCTCGCCCAACGCCGCTTTCCTCCCTTTGCTGACAACCTTTCCCTCGACAACAGCTTCGGTAGCACCACCGGCTACTCATCCCACTTCCACAACCCCTTCCTCGCGCTCGCCCCGCCCACCACGACTGAGGCGCACGGCGAGGCCTGGGGCTTCACCCTCATCTACTCGGGCTCCTTCCGCGCCGAGGTCGAGAAGAACCCGCAGGGCCTCGTGCGTGCGCAGATCGGCCTGCACGACGCGCAGCTGTCCTGGCCGCTCGGCCCCGGCGAGGCGCTCGTTGCGCCCGAGTGCGTGGCCGCGTACTCGGCCGCGGCCGGCGTCGGAGGCATGTCGCGCGCGCTGCACCGGCTGCACCGGCGGCATCTCATGCGCGGACCGTGGCGGGACCGTCCGCGGCCGGTGCTGCTAAACGGCTGGGAGGGCGTGTACTTTGACTTTGACGGCGAGGCCATCGTGCGCATGGCGGCGGCGGCGGCGGACCTCGGCGTGAAGCTCTTCGTCATGGATGACGGTTGGTTCGGGGTCAAGCACCCGCGTACGAGCGACCGCGCCGGTCTGGGCGACTGGACGCCGAACCCGGTCCGATTCCCGGATGGCCTTGCGAGCGTCATCGACCGAGCAACTGCTCTGAATGTCGCCGGGTCTGATGAAAAATTGAAGTTTGGCATCTGGGTCGAGCCTGAAATGATCAACCCCAAGTCGGAGCTCTTCGAGAGCCATCCTGACTGGGTGCTTCAAGCTGACGGCTATCCGCGTACTGAGGCTCGCCAGCAGTTGGTCCTCAACCTCAGTCTGCCCGCTGTGCAAGATTTCATAATCGATAGCATTACAACCCTACTGCGCAGTGCACCCATTTCGTACGTCAAGTGGGATAATAATCGCGGCATACACGAGACCGCCTCACCTGCTGCCTTTCATGCCTACATGCTGGGCCTGTACCGCGTACTCAACACGCTCACCACGAGCTTCCCCGAGGTGCTCTGGGAAGGCTGCGCCTCTGGTGGCGGCCGCTTCGACGCCGGTATGCTGCCCTACTTCCCACAGTCCTGGACCTCTGACAACACGGATCCTGTCGACCGCGTCGCCATCCAGTTCGGCACGACCGTCGCGTACCCGGCGGTCGCTATGGGTGCCCACGTCGCCAAGGTGCCTAACGAGACAACCGGGCGCGTAACTTCGCTGGCGTTTCGAGCGCACGTCGCCATGATGGGCGGCTCGTTCGGCTTTGAGCTCGACCCGCGTGACAGCAGTGGCGACATCACCCCTGCAGAGCGGCTACAGATCCCCGGGCTGATCAAGCTGGTGGAAAAGATCAACCTGATAGTGATCAGCGGCGATATGTGGAAGCTCAATCTTCCAGGAGAGTCAAACCACCCCGCGGCATTGTTCCTGGCAGAGGATGGGTCGCAGGGCGTGCTGTTCGCGTTTCAAATGCTAGGCCAGACGGTGCACAGCCAGCCAACGTTGCGTTTGCAAGGACTAACCGGTGATGCAAAATACCAGTTGGATGGAAAAAAGGAGTACTCGGGTGCGGCCTTGATGAATGCCGGGCTGCAGTTTGCTTTTGTTGGCGACTACGATAGTCGGGTCGTGCTCATCAAACGGCTGTAAATCAATTGGGCGTTCAATCAGACGAACAACGAATTATCAGCATCGGCCGAGACCAAACCTAGAGGTTCTGTTTAGTTCTGAGTCGGACCGATGTTTGGTAAACAATAACGATGCCTATCTGTATTAAAGCCATCTCAGCACCGTACTTGTTATTAGTATCATTGGCATAACCGCCGTTATTTCCATCAGTGGCACGTTGAAGCAACTGTTAGATGACATGGGCCTTGTCTGTCGAAACATGACGGTGCAAGGTTTTGGTAGGGGTATATCTGTAAATGTTGCCCTACCTATCTGGTCCATTTGTTGCACAGATTCAGAAGACAATCTCACCAGCTCAAGAGGCATCAGCACTAGTTAGTTAATCGGAGCGGGATCTTTCAGGAACAACCCAAGCATTTCGGCCGAAAGCCTACAATATCCACACTGGAGGTACGTCGCCTGTCTTCCGTTTTTAGCAGATTGACATCTGACTGGGGGGGCAAAATGGCCGAGATGGGCCACCCGGTGCCCAGGCGGATAGTTCTCCTGAGCCTATCTGGTGGAGAGGCAGCCGAGATGAAAGATGCAGGTGCTCGTATACTTGGGAGTCTGCATTTAGCCCATAATAAATGGGTTATTGTGGTTCGAGCCGGGTTAGCGATAGGGGACTTCACATCGTAAACGCCGTCGGCGCAGTTTGGTTGATTGGCGTGCAGAGCCGGGGAGAGCAGGGAAGAGGATACGCAGATGAACGCCGGCTCATGAACCTCGGTGACGCTCAGGGTGGATCGCGAAAATTTTGAGCTCGTCGGAAGAGTATCCAAAACGATCTGTTGACATGAACTAGTGTTCTATTTTTTCGTCGGCAAGCCCCCATAAAGGCTTGGATGTGGCGACATCATGGTCCACCTGGTCGGCAGCCCGCAGGAGACGGACTTTGAGGCGAATTGCGACGATGGCGAGTAGGAGA
This sequence comes from Cordyceps cicadae, assembly GCA_002968875.1. Lineage (NCBI taxonomy): Eukaryota > Fungi > Ascomycota > Sordariomycetes > Hypocreales > Cordycipitaceae > Cordyceps > Cordyceps cicadae. The sequence goes on along the minus strand of MWMN01000003.1, from coordinate 215,013 downwards.
TATCTGGAAAAGCTTGTCATGCACAGGTATCCACTAGAGATGTCTGCAGTTGATGATATTGTGGGCTTGAACGACTATCAATCAACCCCGTAATGCAGAGAGCACATATGTATTGCTGATTTATTGTTGCATGGGTGGGTTGGTCGGTGCGGATCGAGGCAGCCCGATAGATTAGGAGATAACGGCGGCATGTGAAAGACCTTGACGCAGAGCCTCACGAACAACAGCGAGTCGTGGGAGGCAAGCAGCGATAGATGGTGTGTCTTTCGCTTCCTGATTGAGTATAGAAACTGTCTGTAAGGGTCCTTGAGAAAAGGGTAAGGGGACGTTGCTCTTGGATGGTCATATGACAGGATGGGAGCTGTAATTGGCCTGATATTGGCCTGATCTCGGTCAACGGCGCGGAGGTTGCCGAGACGAATGAGAGTCTGCCTTCGCAAATCTGGAGACATGATACTGTGTCTGCAGCTATTGGCTAGACCGAACGTGGTGGTTTTGTATGGTGGATTCGAGTCAAGGTAATAATAATAGTGCACGTCCAAGCGCATGAACGTGAATCATCCCAAGGACGCACTGTTGACGGGCGGGCACCGTCAGGAGGCCTGCAGGATGATGTTGGCCATCCCAAGTCGAGAACCCGCGCCACCTAGTCTTGAGAGCAGCCCCTTGTGACAAGAGTGCATGCTGGATGCTGGTTTAAGTATAGCCTCAGAGACAAATACGTGAAGACATCCTCAGCTGTTCTGAATTGTCGCTAGGAGAGCTTGGCAAAGGCAAACGTGGCGCGGTCGAGCAATTCTGTGGTGGGGAAGAAGCCATTGGCACTAGCTTGCGCTGAAAGATGCGACCGTGGTCAGGGATGAGATGATTCCCGTAGGAAAAGACTTCTGGGGTCGAATCGCTTGCTAACTAGGTATCAGAGGGTCGGCGACGGCGCTTAAAATCGACCGAAAGCATGCGAGCCGAGGACTTATTAGGGGAGGGGGGGCCGCATGCTATATCTAGCACATGTTAGTTGGTACATAATTAGCAATAGGCAAAAAATCGATTTATCATCCTGGCCAAAATAGGACAAGCAGAGGGATTGATCATTATCATCTGTAACTGTGGTGGAGCGCGAAATAGTCTGGCCTCCCTTGTCTGTCGCAGAGGACTGAGCTAGCGATGCCAACATGAGGTTTAATGTATGTAGAAGCATTGTGGCAACTCCGAGGCAGTAATGAATATGCTTTGCAGTGGCGCAGATGACACTGGCGATTATGCGGCTTGTCGTCACCGGCCACGATGAAGGCAATGCAAGGTGTGGAGGGAGGAGGTCTGGGGGGAGGGGTAGCTTTTTTTTTTTTTTGTTGAAGCCGAGAGGGGAACGGTTCGGTTATATGGGCTTTTTTTGGTTGGGGGAAGAGAGCTCGGGACCAAAAGGGCCAGCTGGCAGGTGGATGGTGAGCCGTCAAGCGACGGATAGATAGAACAGATAGTGTGGGTTTTTTGTGGTAAAAACGATTCAGCCGATATTTGCCTCGGACAGGGATGGAAGGATAGATTTCGCATGAGAATTGATGGACGATATGGCCTATCTAATTAGTACATTCGTACTCCGTAGTGTAGGTACATAGGTAACGTCGGCCACCCACTTCTCGGCACCACCCACTTCTCGGCAGGGCATTAGAATCACAACCCGCCACGCAGAAGCTTTATAAAAAAGCTAAATAAAATTCAAATAATATAAAAATACTACTTAAAGGTAGATAATTAATTAATTAATTAGACTTTAGATATAGATAATAGAATTTCACTTAGAGTGCTATTAAGTTGTTTATTAAGCTATTAATATATGTTTTTAATATCTATAACTTTAATAAATAACCTATTAAGATTAGTAGTGTTATAAACGCTATAGAATGTATAGGCGGGGCTGAGTGAGTCGGATAAGGGCTAGACATACTAGCACCTAGAATAGGACGTAGGGTCATATAACCTATAAAGTGATTAATAGATTACCTATTAATCACTATAATTAAGAGATTAATAGATAGATAAATAATTAGGATAATTAGGGACTATAGTAGAGGGTAGGATAGATATATAAGGAAGAGGATTTCCTATAGATAGATAGACTAGATCTCTATTAATTAATCTAAGTAATATTCTAAGTAATACTTAGACTATTAAGAGTAATCTCCTAATATAACTTATACACTATAATACTACTTACTAGTACTCTTATACACTTTAACCTAACTTACTACCTAAGAAATAGACCTACTATAGATTAGGATTAAGCTACTATTATAAGTAGGCACTATTTACTGTTTTTTTAGCTAGATAAGCCTAATTTTTAATTTAAGAGCTAATATCTTACCTTCTATAAGGGTAATTTAGGCTTATTAGATATTAAATTACTTCTTAATCTTCCTCTAGATTTAACTAATTAAATACTAATTAGTTAACTATTAAGTACTATTAATAAATAGGCACTAAAGCTAGTATTTATTTAATAGTGTTTTAACCTCTAGTAGGCCTTCTTTAAGTGCTTTTTTTTTCTTAATAGGTGTTAATTCTAGTATTATTTTAACTAGATTAAAGAATAAATCACTTATTAGTGGCTAGGCTATATTAACTAGCTAAAGGCTACTCTTCTACTAGTTAATTTAGATGTTTTTTTTTAGTTAATCTAGCTTCTCTTATAATAGTATAATATTTAAGGAAAATTCTCTTTCTAATAGGCGGAAGAATTAGTATCTATAGGTTAATTCCTAAGCTCCTTTTAATAGTAGGCTTTAATTAAGCTAAAAACAGCTATATTAAGAGGTTAAAGAATATAGGAGCTATAAGATAGAAGGAATAATAAGTATATATTATTTTAATAATATTTAGATAAAAATTCAGCTATATAGTGGCTTCTATAGCTATTAAGAATAAGAAGGTGTTACTAGCTAGAAGGTAGTGTTATTTAAGGAATAAAGATAGCCTTTTACTAAAAGACTATTACTTTATTATTTATCTAACCTCTTAATATTACCTTAAAGAACTAGCCTTTAAAAGGGCTTAATTTATTAAGAAACCACTATTATTAAACACTCTTACTATTAAAGAGTACTAGTAGTGTTAGCCTCTTTCTAGTCACTAAGATACACTTAAAAATTATACTCTAAAAGCACTAACTAGACTACTTCTTTAGGGTAATTCGCTTCTATAATAACCCTAGTACTAAGCCGTTCTCTTAGAGCCCTATTATAAGCCCTATCTTATCTATATTATATTAATTCACTAGGGGTATCTCTTTAATAGCTAGGATTATTAGAAGTTTAAAGAAATCCTAAATAATATAAGTTAAAGCACTATTTATCTATTAGAAATTAAGCCTCTTACCTCTTAAGGTCTTTACTTCTAGATTTTAGTATAAAAAGCCTTATAGCTAATTCTTACTAATTAGTTATTAAGAGCCATTATATTTAGCTAATATTAATATAATCTTCCTAACCTACTTATATAATAGAGGGTTCCCTATTATATCCTAAATTAATATCTAAGAAGTAAGATATAATTCTTAAGCTATAGGAAGCTTTTATAATAGTTTAAAGGCCTCTTTTTATAATATTCTACCTTTAAACTAGTCCTATAATATTAACTATAGTATACCCTATTAGTAGGTAGTTATTATAAACACTATAGCTTAAGCCTATATAAAGGAGGGGCTAAGTGAGGCTGACTAGGGTTAGACCCACTAGTACCTAAAATAGGACATTAGGTCACGTGATAGCTTAATAGATTATTATAATAATCTAGTAAGCCTAGGGATTATTAGGATTATAAGATAAGCCTAGTAAGGAGGATTATTAGGATTAGTGAATAATCTAGAATATAGTAGAGGATAGGATAGATATATAAGAAAGGGGATTTCCTATAGATAGACAGACTAGATCTCTACTAATTAATCTAAGTAATAATCTAAGTATTAGTTTATTAAGAGTAAACTCCTAATAGCACTTATACACTCTAATATTACTCACTAGCACTCTTATATATTTTAACCTAACTTACTACCTAAGAAACAGACCTACTATAGATTAGGAATAAGCCACTATTATATTTTAATTAGTCCTATTTAGTGAGTTACCTTAAAACCTTAAGTAGTTAACCTTTATAATATCTACTATCACTAGTAAGAAGACTAATACTATAGTAGTAGCTATTAACCTAGTAGCTATAGACACTAACCTAGTGATTATAGATACTAACCTAACCACTAAAATTACTAACCTTAACACTAAAGTTAAGTACCTTAATATATAGCTAGAAGAAATAAAGCTTAAAGCTACTATACTACCTAAACTAAAAATAATAATACCTAAGTTCCCTAAACCTAACACGTTTAATAGAACTAGAGGGAACATCTATACCTTCTTAACCTAAACTAAAGCTTATCTCTAAGTTAATAACTCTATTACTAAGGAATCTATAAAAATCCTCTATATAAGAAACCTTCTTACTAGTAAGGCTATAGAATAGTAGGAGCTAACTCTTAGGGACTATCTTAATAATAAGAAACCTAATAATAATACTATACGTATCTTTATAAAATATAAGAACTTTAAAGAAGCACTATAGACTATATTTAGTAACCTAGATAAGGTCTAAACTATAATATATAAACTTAAGTCACTAAAGTAGATAGGATCTATCTAGTACTATATATATAAGTTTAGACGTATTACTACTTATATTAACTAGGATAATAATAGTTAAATAGAACTCTTCTATAATAGACTAAGAGAAGATATAAAGGATAAGATTACTAAAGAAGATTAACTAGATAACTTTAATATATTTATTAAAAAGATTATTAAGGTTAATAACCAGCTATATACTAGGTGACTTAAATATAGAGTATAAGGTACTAGACAATAAAACCACCTATTACTACTACACTACTAGGCTAATACTAGTAGACGTTATAAAGGATCTATAGCCTATAGAATACACTTAGGCCCTATAGAACTTAACACTATATATAAAAGCTATAATAAAGGAAAAAGTAAGACTTACTATAACTATAGAAAGCTAGGACACTTTACTAATAAGTGTTAAGCACCTAAGAAATAGTAGAAGCTAGTTAAGGATAACTATAGAATAAATATAGTAAACTATAAAGACCTACCTACTTATAATATTAGTATAGTTAATAATAAAGAATATATCTTAGATAGTAAATAGTTTATAGACTACTATAACCTTATATTAGATAAAGATTAGGATTTTAGAACCTAGCTAGTACCTAAAGAAGATATACACTCTTATAACTACCTATATTTCTTAGTGTGTTATAATAATATATACTTAATCTATAAGTCTAATAAAGAAGGATCTAACTAGTATCCCTATAAACCCTAGACTATCTAAACTAACTAGTTATAGTAAGAAGACACCTTTATTACTCTAAGCACTACTAACACTAAATAGAAGAGGGTCTTCCTAAAAACACCTTAGAATTACACTAAACCTAATAGTAAGGAATATATCTTATAAAACTAAGTATAACTAATAAACTATAAGTTTAAAAACAAAGAATTTTATAGTTAAGGGAGAAGCAATCACTAACTTAGGAATACTAGCTAAAGCTATTTAATAAGACTAAAATAAGGAATATAAGGTACTTAAAGACTATAAATACCCTAAAACTATTATATAACACCTATAATACTATAGAGTCGTATAAATAGTATATATAAATCACTATTATAAGGATTATCTTATAGATAAAATTAAGTATAGATGGTTTCCTATTCCTAGTATAGGCGATAAACCCTACTACACTAAAGAACTCTAAAATTAGACCCTATATAAAAGAAAAGATAACTATATTATACTATAATAAAATAAAGAAAACTAAATTAAGGATAATAACTATACTATCTATATTAAACCTATATAGTAAGAATATAATAGAAATAGTGTATAAAAGAATAACTTACTTATAATAAGTCTAATTAACTTAGAAGGTAGATAACTTAACTATTACTATAGCTCTAAAAAAAGTCTATTAATTAGACTAACTAAACTAACTATAGAAGGAAGTTTAGAAAATAATAACTATTATTATAACTAAGACTAATACTTTAATAGAGATCTAATTAGTCTCTATATATTATAGACATTAATAGTACTAGTTATCTTATAATTAATATTCTTATTAAAGGAAGAAGAACCTAGATAATAATTAATAGTAGAGTATAAGGAAACTTTATCTTACTAAATCTTATTAATAAATTATAATTACCCTAGAAAAAGAAAGATAAGCCCTACTAACTTATAAATATAGAAGGAGAAGCTATTAAGTATAGCTATAGAGTAGTAGATTAAGAAACTATATAACTTCCTATTTCTATCTAAGGTATAAACTATACTCTCTCCTTAGATATTATAGAGATCTTAAAATATAATATTATATTAGAAATACTCTAGTTATAGGTAAGTAATCCTAGAGTTAACTAAAGAATAGGCTAACTTTAGTAGGATATACTAGGATATAATTATAATAAGAAGAGTAGCTAAAGAAAGGCACCTTTATTAAATTATAACTAACCTCTAGGACTATATATAATTACTAGAGAGTTAAAAGCTAGTATAATAGAGATTCCTAAGGAATACTTAAAGTATAGTAAGCTATTTAGTAGAGAGCTAGAAATAGGACTATTAGAGTATTTATACTAGGACTATAAGATTAAACTCTAGTCTAGTAAAGAATTAATATTTAATAAAGTCTATCCTACTAACCTAGAGTAAAATAAAGTATTTAAAGAATATTTAGAGGAAATACTATAGAAGGGATATATATAACTATTAGAGTCCCTAGTAGGACACCTAATCCTATAGGTATTAAAGAAAAATAGGAAGCTATAACTATATATTAACTATTAGAAAATAAATAAGATTACTATTAAAAACTAATACCTATTATTACTTATTATAGAGATTTAAGATAAACTAGAATAAGCTAAATAGTTTACTACCTTTAACCTAAAAGGGGCTTATAACCTTATCTATATAGTAGATAGTTATAAGTAGAAAACCACCTTTTAAACCTTAAGAGGATACTTTAAATACCTAATAATACCTTTTAGACTTACTAATACACCTATAACCTTCTAGACTATAATTAATATAGTACTAAAGAAATAACTTAATAGATTTATTATTATTTACCTTAATAATATTCTTATCTACTTAAACACACTAGAAGAATATAAGAAATATATATATAAAGTACTATAAGTACTATAAGATAATAAGCTCCTAGTTAAAAGAATAAAGAGTAAGTTTTATTAATAGAAAGTTAAATTCCTAGGATATAAAATCACACTAGGATAAATTAGGATAAGCCTATCTAAGATTAAAGATATTAGGAATTAGCTAGAACCTATAAATATTAGAGAAGTTTAAGGATTCCTTAGATTTACTAACTTCTATTAAAAGTTTATTTATAGATTTAGAGAGGTTACTATTCCTCTAACTAACCTTATAAAGAAGGATAATAAGTTTAAATAGATAGAATTAAAAGTAAAGGTATTCTAAAACCTAAAAGATAAAATCCTAGAAGAGCTAGTTCTTCTTATAGCTAATCTAAATAAACCTTTTAAAATTAAAACTAATATATCTAACTATATAATTAGAGGATAACTAGAATAAAAAGATAATAAAAGAAGACTTTACCTAGTTATATTCTTATTAAAGAAACTTAATAGACTAGAACTAAACTATAGTATATATAATAAGGAACTTATAGTTATTATTTAAGTATTTAAAGAATAATAATACTATTTAGTAAGTATAAACTATAAAGTTAAGGTTTACTCTAATTATAAGAACCTAACCTTATTTATAACTATAAAGGATCTAAATAAATACTAGATTAGATAGTATAAAACCCTTATAGATTATAATTTTTAAGATCCTATATTAGAAAGGATTACTTAATAGTAGAGTAGACACTCTTAGCTAATATAAAGACTTAAAAATAATAGAAGTACTAGATAAGAATCTACTACTTAAGTATAATAAGAATAGGAACCTTATTCTAGGTATATAAANTAAAATATATATAGTATAAAATATAAATATACTAGTAGCTATAGTATATATAATAATAATTATAGAAATATAAAAACACCTATAGATAGAATAGATATTTTTATAGAATTAAATAAAATATTATATAGATAAAAAAAGATTACTAGTACTAATCCTAGAGAGAGGAGATAAAGTTTACCTTATTTATAAAAACATTAAGATAAAATAACCTAATAATAAACTTAACTAGAAGAAAATTAAACTATTCCTTATTAAATAAAAACTATTAAAAGTTAATTATAAACTATTATTACTAGAAGGGATAAAGATATATCTTATATTTTATATATTATTACTAGAGAAAGTACTAAGTAATATAACACTTATAATAGATATTACTATTAAGAATATAAATAAATATAAAGTTAAAAGAATACTTAAAATATAAGGAACTAAAAAGAATTATTATTATCTTATTAAATAGAAAGGANATATAAATAAATATAAAGTTAAGAGAATACTTAAAATATAAGGATAAAAAGAATTATTATTATCTTATTAAATAGAAAGGATACCTAAACTCTAAAAACATATAGGAGCTACTTAAGAACCTATCTAACTACTTAGAACTACTTAGCTAGTTTTACTCTAAAGAAAAGTATCCTAGTTAATCCTATAGGAGCTATTAAAAGACTCTATACTAAACTTAGCTTTAAAGGAATAAACTAAGGAAGGATCTAACTCCTTAGATAGAGTAGGGAAGGCACTAGTAGCCTTTTAAAGCTATTCTACTTCCTCCTATTCTATATACTCTAACTCTTTAATATTATTAATACCCTATATAATAGTGTATATTATTTTCTTAAACTATAATTTCTTTTATTTTTATAAATAGTGTACTTTAGTACTTACCTTTTTAAGTTCCTCTTTAGTAGCCTCTAGCTTAGACTTAGCCTTTTAGTACTAGGTGCTAATATAATAGAGTTATTAAGGAGTAAGGGGATTTATATTATAGTATAATTAGTTAAGGTAGACGTACTTAAAGTAATAAGATAAATCTATATTAGACACCTTATAGTCTAATAGACTATAGTTAGTGTAGGATAAGTATAAGGGTATATTAATAAGGCTACTAACTATTAACTTAAGAAGGGTGTTTTACTTATTAGTCTTATAGGAAGGTTTATAGAATCGAATAGAAGCTTTTATAACTTAGTTAGAAGATATAACGACTTATAATAATAAAGGAGGGAAAACTACCTACTACCTAGGTGGCCTATTTAGATAGCCTTAAGGATAAGACTACTAGAGGAGGAGTATATTATTATAAATACTATAGCTTAAGCCTATATAAAGGAGGGGCTAAGTAAGGCTAACTAGGGTTAGACCCACTAGTACCTAAAATAGGATATTAGGTTATATAATAGCTTAATAGATTATTATAATAATCTAGTAAGCCTAGGGATTATTAGGATTATACGATAAGTCTAGTAAAGAGGATTATTAGGATTAGTGAATAATCTAGAATATAGTAGAGGATAGGATAGATATATAAGGAAGGGGATTTCCTATAGATAGATAGACTAGATCTCTACTAATTAATCTAAGTAATAATCTAAGTATTAGTTTATTAGGAGTAAACTCCTAACGGCACTTATACACTCTAATACTACTCACTAGTACTCTTATGCATTTTAACCTAACTCACTACCTAAGAAACAGACCTACTGTGGATTAGGAATAAGCCACTGTTATAGTAGTGTAGGATTAGTTAACACCTCTAATAACGTCTTAAATTGTATTTTAAAGGTTATTTTTAGTGTATTTAGGTATATTGTATGTATAGGAAAAAAATTATAATAAAGGAAAATTAATTGCGTGAGAAAACGCGCTTTAAGTAATACAGGTTTTATAAAGAAGTGGCTGGGAATGCCCTGCCGAGAAGTGGGTGGTGCTGAGAAGTGGGTGGCCGACGTTAGATAGTGATGCCTGGTCTGGCCGGACCCCTCTGCAGATCCCGTAGCGCCAAAGCGGTGCCGTCATGGCAGGTTGCAAGGTGCCACGCACGCCAGTTTCTTGTTGGGGCTGGGCAGTTGGGCATAACTTGCGTACAACCACCAACATTTTGACGTATATGGGATCCCCTGTAATTAATTCCGTACTATTTCAACCAACACAATCCTCCAGCGTCATCACCATCTCAGCATGCCGCGCTTCACGTCAAGCCCGTGGCCTGTGGCTTGTGTCCTTTTTGCCTTGTGCGCGTTGTGGCCTGGACTGCTAGCCTGAAGCCTTGTCGCCGAGCTGTCCCAGAGCTCGCCCCCGCACCGCCTCCACCAGAGCTGCCTTAGCGCGCCTTTCCCCCAGACGCACCATGAAGGCGAGTCCACTGTTCCACTCTCGTTGCAACTAGCAGCAGAGGCATTTGCAGGTACATCAGCCACTAGCCTTCCCCCAGCCCAGCGCTGAAGCCCGCCATATCTTGGCCGTGGCTGGGCACCAGTACCCAGGGCAGCTGCGAAACTTTACATCCCGATCCCGTATCCGTAGTGTCTCTCTCTGCTCAGCATTCGTGACTGAAAATCTGCGACAAAATTTTTTCTCAAGAGTAAACACTTGATTCAAAGCTGTCATATGTCAAAGGCGAGAAGAGGAAAAGGAAAATCCCATGTCAGGACACGTTGCATCTTGCTCGACACAGACACTGACACAGCCAGCAACAAGCTCCAGCCACGCCAACCAACCTCAGCCCGGCCCTCCCTCCGCCTGGCCTGGCCTGGCTTGCCGTGGACCTTGGCTTTTCGCAAAGCTTCTCCACCCTCTTGTCCTCCAAAACTCTTTCAACTATCCGTAATAACCCCCTCGATCCCGCGCCGGCTCGCCTAACCCCGGTGCCTGTCCACTAGATTCCTAGACTCTCCAATTTCTTTTTTTACCAGCGTCATCGCCTCCTCCGTCGTCGCCACCTCACCCTCTCCTACCTGCTCCTCCTCTCCTCGACTCCTTCTCTTCCCTCCCATCCCACCTCGAATACCTATTGTTACATCCCTCCCTCAACCTCTCTACCTAGACGGCGAACGCGCTCCCTTCAGCCCAGCCATCATGACGGACTACACTTCGGGCATCATGCCCCTGAACATGGTCCATCGCCCTCCCTTCACTGTCCAGGTACCTGGTGTCGAAAAGGTGCCTGGCGAGACGATCCCTCGCCGCCACCCGCGCGCAAAGAACGGTCTTCTCAACCGTCCAGCCAAGGACGTCCATACCGTCTTCGATATCGTCCGTCGCAGCGCTCGCGTCTACCCCAACAACAATGCCGTCGGCACTCGCAAGCTTATCAAGCTCCACAGAGAGACCAAGAAGGTCAAGAAGAACGTCGATGGCGAGATCCGCGAGGTGGACAAGGAGTGGCAGTTCTTTGAGCTCTCTCCCTTCTCCTTCATCACCTACAAGCAGTACGAGGAGCTTGTCCTCCAAGTTGCCTCTGGTCTGCGCCATCATGGCCTCAACTCCGAAGACAAGCTACATCTTTTTGCCGCCACCAGCGCCAGCTGGTCCTCGATTGCCCACGCGTGCGCCTCCCAATCAATTTCCATTGTCACCGCCTACGACACCCTAGGCGAGAGCGGCGTCGCCCACTCTCTTCTCCAGACCGATGCCAAGGCCATGTTCGTCGACCCTCACCTACTCAAGACCGCCTCCAAGCCCATCAAGGACTCCAAGGTCAGGCTCGTCATCATCAATGAGGAGTGCGTATTTGCCGAGGGCGGCGAGGTTGCGGCTTTCAAGGCCGACAACCCCGACATCACTGTCGTAACCTTTGAGGAGCTTCGCGAAGCCGGCAAGAACAACATGGTAGAACCCAACCCCGCCAAGGATAAGGACCTCTTCTGCATCATGTACACCTCCGGATCGACTGGTCTGCCCAAGGGTGCTTGCATCACGCACGAATCTCTTGTCTCTGGCAGTAAGTTTGCGCGACACTCGCCCGCTCCCTTGCGACCAACTATCTAACCGAATCCTCTCCTAGTCACCGGCCTTCTTACTTGCGTCGACGAATGCGTAAGCGACAAAGAAGTTGTTCTCGCCTACCTCCCCCTCGCTCACATCTTCGAAATGGCGCTCGAGAATCTTCTCATGTTCATTGGTGGAACTGTTGGCTACGGCAACCCCCGCACCCTCTCGGATACCTCGGTCAAGAATTGCGCCGGTGACATGCGTGAGCTCAGACCTACCGTCATGGTCGGTGTTCCCCAGGTTTGGGAGACGGTTAAGAAAGGTGTCATGGCCAAGCTCGAGAGCGCGAGCTCTATCCAGCAGAGCCTCTTTTGGGGCGCCTTCAACTACAAGACCTTTATGACGAGAAACAAGCTTCCGTTTGCTAGCATCTTTGACGGCATTGTCTTCTCCAAGGTCCGCACTCTGACTGGTGGCCGTCTGCGCTTCACTATGAACGGTGCCAGTGGTATCTCGGAAGGCACCAAGCACTTCCTCTCGCTCATTCTTGGTCCCATGCTGGTCGGTTATGGCCTCACTGAGACTTGCGCCAATGGCGCGCTAGGCTGCCCCCTCGAGTATTCGCCTTTCGCCATCGGTCCTATTCCCGCCTCAATCGAAGTGAAGCTCGTTTCCATCCCCGAAATTGGCTATGATGCCGACGCCAAAATACCCCAGGGCGAGATTTGGATGCGTGGCCTCCCCGTCATGAAGGAGTACTTCAATAACCCCGAGGAGACTGCCAAGGCCATCACTGAGGATGGCTGGTTCAAGAGTGGCGACATTGGCGAGTTTGACGAAAACGGTCATCTCAAGGTCATTGACCGTGTCAAGAACCTTGTCAAGATGGCCGGCGGTGAATACATTGCCCTCGAAAAGGTCGAATCCGTGTACCGCGGCACCCAGACCGTTGCCAACATCATGGTCCACGCCGACCCTGAGAAGAGCCGCCCCATTGCCGTCATCATGGCCAATCACGCTGTTCTTGTCCAAAAGGCCAAGGATCTTGGTGTTGACGAGCACCACATGCACACCGACCCCAAGATCAATGCACTTGTTTTGAAGGATCTTCAAACTACTGGCCGCCGCGGCGGGCTTAGCGGCATGGAAATTGTCTCTGGCGTTGTCATTACCGAGGAAGAATGGCTGCCACCTACCGTAAGTTTTGTCACGCGCGACTGCTCACGCCCCCCCACACACTAACTTATACTCTCAGGGTCTCGTTACTGCCACTCAGAAGCTCAACCGCAAGGCTATCCGCGAGCGCTACGACAAGGAGATCATCGAGTGCCTCAAGAAGATATAAATAAAGGCAAGGCGTCTCTCGGATGGGATGTTGGTTAGACTACTGGAAAACACATGCGCCTTTCCACGGGGGTCTAGGGAATGGTTTATACGGCCAAAAGGGGGACGATGATACCGCTCGTTGCATGAGGCGCGCAACGTGTTTTTGTTTTACTTGAACTGTTTTGTTTGCCTTTTACGAGTCTCTCTTATTTCTACGGCTGGACATCTTTTTGCGTAGGTTAATGTTTGTTTGTATTGTAGGTAGTAACTGCTTCGCTGGCTAGTCTCGGCAGAAAGCTTGAGCAATGTATGACTATGTGTGGCGTCTTTGCCTGTGTGTCTTTGCATTTGCGATGTTGGTAGAATATCAACTACTGTTATCGAGCTGGTAGGGGGGGGATGGACTAGGAGATGAACCTTTTTTCACGACCCCTACAGTCAGAGCGGATGATGGGCAAGCACACCGTTTGTGGGCGCCGTTACCTTCATCGCACATTATTTTTCCACATCGCTGGCTACGAGCTTCATTGGGAAACTCTGCCCTTTGTCGCGGCTTCCAGCCTACAACAAACAACACCAAATCATCCATCAAAAGCAGCAGCAGCAGCCATGACACAGGCAACAACAGACATGACAGCTGAGGAATTCTTCGCCCTTGTCTATGACTTGCTCGCGTCCCTGGGACTTTTGCTCCTCTTCACGTGGCTTGTCGACATGTTCGTGAAGCTGGCCGAGCTCTGGCTGAAAGTCAAGGAACTGATGAAGCTCATGTGGATGCAGAGCACCATGAACATCCCCCTCGCGAGCCTCACGATGGACGTCAACGGCATCGGCGCCCGACTCGACCTCACCGGCGCCTGCCTCGACAGCATCGGCGCCCGGCTCGACGGCACCGGCGCCCGGCTCGACGCCGTGGAGGCCTGGGCCAGGACTGTCGGTTCGCAGTTCACGGCGAGCAGGTTCGAAGAAGGCCAAGCCGCCCTGGCAAGCCGAGTTGACATGTACGTGTTGTCGATGGCACTGATGCTCTGCAACACCTAGGCTGACACAAGGTCCGAAACAAAGACTCTCTCGAGACTTGTCAGCCTTGCAGGCGGAGACTCACAGAGTGCTCAAACTCAAGAAGGACTTGGAATCGTTGCTGAACAGTGACGAATCCCAGAACCGTGTTGGCGCGGACGACCTCCGGAAGCTCGCTGCCAGGAACCAACGTGAGCGCATTGCCTGGAAGAAGAAGTAGGGCAACGATTCGGGCGTTGGGGTTCATTGGCACACCACGGCCTCGAGAAAATTGAGTTTCCTGTGTGATGAAGAAGGCTTTTGCAGGTCTCCTCGATCAGCTTGCCTTCATGGGACGGGGAAAGGGGTTTGGATGCTATGTTGTTGGGCACGAGTTTGGTCCTGTCGGCCACTTAGTGGTATATGATAGACAATAAATAAGTTAGACAAGATGAAAAGGTTGAGATTTGATATTCACAGTAACGCCCACGTGTCTTGAGTTGAAGTAGTATCCGAGGATCATCAGCTCAGTTGCTGGACCAAGGGTTTCCTGCATTTGTTGCATTTTTATTGTAGCAAGGTTGACATTCTTCTCGAATCTATAGATGTTCGCAAAAGGTAGGCCGAGCCTGGTGGACGGAAGTGAGATTATTCATAATAAAGTACAAAAAACATTCTTCATTGCTAGACACAACAATCCGGGGGCGTATTCCTGCCACATGCCCAGTAAATCTTTCCCCTGCCGTGCTGCCTTGATCTCAAATATCCGTCAACCGGGCCATCGACAGCGATACGCGATTTTGACGGCAACTTTCGATGTTTCAAGAGCACCGCGGCCACCTATCTTGGAAGTGTTAGCCGAATAATGCGACCGAGGGCCTGGGCTGGAGAGGAGGTTGGTTGGCTGACCAAAAGCTAAGGCTGTGAAGTCTCCTCTCCAAGAATGGAGGCCAGGCATGCTACCTCACTGCAAGCAAAGAATCCAGCATTTTCCGTCATTTCCGAGCACTGTCTCCGGGGGAAGGGACTGCCCGGGCCTCGGTCGTCAGGGCTCGCTGTTCCTCGCGCCACAGACGGGCCTGATTCTTGACCGTGCCAGTCGACGCCGCGAAGATAAAGAGGGCCAAGGCGAACAGAGCGCCGCCGGCGACACGGGCGGTCCATTGGGCGAAGAGCATGGCGGATTCTTCAGTGCAGCCGGCCATGCACCAGAGAGCGAGGCCGCCGATGGGTACGGCCGCGATCATCCCCAGCAGGCTGCCAACGACAGTTGCGGTTTCGAACTTTGGAGGGTCGAGACGCATTTCGAGAGACTTGTGGAGTTTTGCGAGGCTATCTTGTTCCTCTTTCTCGGAGGGGTTGGAAGAGGCGTTGGCGTGGTGGACCTTGGAGCTTGAATGGGATGGCACAGGCGTTTTTTCTTCGTGTGCTGTGGTGTTGTGAGAAGAAGGAGAAGGAGATAAAAGGCAGCTTGGAAAAGGGAGAATCTCAATCTCTCGGGGCAGTGCAAGCGCGTTTGTTGTAAAGTTAATATTCGCTGCCTTGTAGCCTAGTAGCCGCCCTCATTGCCGCCTTCCTTGCTTGCACCGGCCTCGTGACGTCCCTGATGAGAATTTTATGCACGAGGTTGACCAAATTATGCTCGAATTGACGTTTGGCAAGGAAACATCTTTTTCTACGCATAGGGGAGATTCAACAAAGTAATTGCTTTGCGCTTCTTGGATGTGACTCGTTGCCCACGCACCCTACTTTTATTCACAAACCCTTGCCTCGAACTTACTGATTGTCATCAATATTCTACAGTTATTTATTCGCCTCCTTCACTTTGGGATTCTATTCATGGTCTTGGCAGGGATCATGAGCGAAGTCATTTGCCGAGAACGCAGTCAAGTCGCTTGCTTTTATTCACAAACACCTCCATCTCAAACTTTTCTCACAACCCCTTTAGATCATTGACACGGATCATTGACTCGAGTGGAGCGCATGTCGCTGGCATATAAATTAAGGCAGATTCCCCTATCTACCACCATATCCTTTCCTCGTCATTCTTTCCTCGGCCATTTTCCTTGACCGTGTTTTTGCCTCGACACCTCTTTACCGCGCATCACACCTTTATTGGTATCACACCTTTACTGGTATCACACCTTTACTGGTGGACTCTTACTCGCAAAACGCGAACTCGAGAGACTCTTACTCGTAAATTACGAACTAGAGATTATCCCTAGCCCTCAAGGCCAGAGAGGTGAGTTTCATGGCCAAGGATCAAGGCCCGGAAACAGATCGGGCATAGGACACCCATCACCATGACCGCTACTATTAACAACCTGGTCAAAAGCCAGGAAACTCTAAAGAGTTTCAAAGAGGAGCTGGCCTCTTTAAATATCAGCGAGAAACTAGACGGCTTGGAGGCCTCTACAAAAGTCATCAATAAAAACCACGACTTGATCAAGGATGCTCAGGGGGGCATTTACGAGTAAGTGCATTCATTGCATTGCCCTCATGAGCCAGAACCTACACTAACCAAGATCAAAAAAAGGCTGGAAAAGTTAGCCGCAAAGTTGGGAGACGAGCTCTCCCAG
Source organism: Cordyceps cicadae (assembly GCA_002968875.1). NCBI lineage: Eukaryota > Fungi > Ascomycota > Sordariomycetes > Hypocreales > Cordycipitaceae > Cordyceps > Cordyceps cicadae. The sequence continues at coordinate 198,082 of MWMN01000003.1, read as the reverse complement.
CTCGGATCGATCGTGGCCGAGCTCAAGCGGGAGCACAGTAGTGCTCCCAGCAAAAGCGAGGTTTCTGTGTCGCCGGCCTCCCAGAGGCAATACATGGCCAAAACAATGGCCTCGTCTGCTAAGGAGGGCAAGAAGGCCGATTTGTAACCTCGCGGATAACATACAAGCAAGCATTAAGCACAACAGCCTACTAAAGTTGTATAAGAACGACAACTTACTAAAATCGTACAAGAACAACAACCTACCAAAGTATCATAAGAACAACAACCTACTAAAGTAACAAGAACAACAACCTACTAAAGTCGCCTCTCTTATTTTTTCTCTTTCTTCTTTATCTTCTTTATCTTCTTTATCTTCTTTATCTTCTTTATCTTCTTTATCTTCTTTATCTTCTTTATCTTCTTTATCTTTCCTGTCTTTCCCGTCTTTCCTGTCTTTCTCATCTTTACTCTCCATCTCTCCTATCTTATCGTTTTTACCTCTACCATTCTGCTTTTTACCTTCTCTCATCACTTGCCTTCTAGACTTGGACACGACCTTGATACTACAAACGCTCTAGACATTTCCATTCTATGTTCGCAGTATTCTGCGTTTTCAAGGCTGCAGCAAATCTTTCTGCGACGGATTGGCGCCGGCCTGGCCTCAGTCTCCTGCTGAGAGCCTCCCCGCGTCACGCGTCCAACGGCTTCCGAGCATAGACCCTGTAACTGTTCGACCTTTAGTATCCATCATATTCTAGAGCCGCATCCTATTCAACTTACAGCTCTCTGTAGTAGCGGACCCTGGGGTTGCGAATGTCCTCCTTGGCCCGTCGCTCCAGGCTGGCCACCTCCTCGGGCGCTAGGCCAGCCATGGTCAGAAACTTGGACAGGCCGTCCACCAACGCCGTGTAGTTCCTCATCGAGTACTCTCCAATCTTCTTCATCGCAGGGTCCTTGGGCCACACGCCGTTGCTCGGCATCGGGAACTTCTTCTCCGTCACGTCCACGAAGCCCGCGCCCGCGCACCACTCGGCATACCTTACCGGCCTGGTCATGTCCCGGCCGGCGGACTTGCCGCCCTTTTCAATCAGCCGGCACCACTCCTCGATCGCGGTGCCCCGGAGGGTGTCGTCTACCGCAGCTATGGTGATGACGGTGTCCAGGAGTTCGATCCAGCCGCCGGGCCGCAAGCTGTCGTATGCCTTCTTGATGACGGCCGGCGTGTCGTCGAAGCAGGTTACGACAAATCGAAGGTGCACGTAGTCGAACTGATGTCCGAAATCCCACTCCTCATTCTCCATGTCGCGTTGAACGAACCGGCAGTTCGGGCCCGATTGCTGCCTCTGGATGAGGCTGAGATCGGCGCCGATGACTTCGCAGCCTGGATTTTCCTGCGCTTTTCGTAATTCACCCCTTTCAATAATGTTTCAAACTTGCGCAGTTGTACTTTAATGTACGTACCGTACTGGACTGCCCAGACTCCCGTACCCGTAGCGGCGTCGAGACAGTACTGGGGATTTTCGACAGGGGCGGCACCAAGCCGGCCACCTGTCATTAAGAGACACATCTCGTGCTGAAAGTCTGTAGCATAGAGGTTGAATATGATTTCATGAAATCCGAGGCCTCGTATGGCTTACCGAGGCGTGCTTGCTCTTCCTGTGCCTGGTCAGCCTGTCCTGTGCCTGTAGGGTAGCTAGGGGGACGTACAGCATCGTTTGGCAAGAAGTAGGCTTCGGAGGATCAGTTTTCTCATCTGGTTCGATTTTGAGAAACATGTAGAGACTTACTGTTAGCCCTGTATCCCGTATAGCTTCGACCATTTCCACCCAGGACAGAATCGCCTGCGATGGTCGCCGTCACTCTATGGAATCTCAGTAAGCCAGCTCACCACTCATGCCTCAGGCGTCCCAACTCACTGTGGGATGGATGTCGAGCTCCCATTTTCCTCCACCGCTCCAATGGATGGGTCAATTTCGAGATTGAAACCGTAGATAATGTTTGCCATGTTGAGGAAAGGGCACTTCGATAGAGGCTCCGGGTTGTGCGTGGTGTGAGTTCAGCGGCCTACATATAAGAGCAACTGAAAGGAAAAGCGGGATTGAAGAAATTACGATACCATAAGATAAATCAACTGCTCCGCAGATGATGCACATCATGCATTCAGCTGCCATAGGCACCCTGTGGCAACTCCCCAGCCCCGGCCCCCCCTGCAGAGCTGGAGTGGCAATTACGACACCATTTGTGTATCCTCGTCTGACGGCGCAGTCGTGGAATAAGCTGTGGATGATGAGCTGTGGATGATGAGCTGTGGATGATGAGCTGTGGATGATGAACTGTGGATGATGAACTGTGGATGATGAACTGTGGATGAAAAGCTGTGGATGATGCTACGCTACGATGGACTAGGCTATAGTCGGCTCTTATTATATGAATTGTCTCACAGAAGGCCAATCAAGAGTAACTGATGGTGCAGAAAGTTGTGGACGAAATTGGGTGGTATATATGGTATTAGAAACGCTCCCTGAAAACGCCGCAGATAATTACCACTATCTTACTCTCGACAGTACGCATTCCATTTACCCTCAACATGCTGCCATGATTGTATGCTCGCGGTCGGTCACGCTGCACACTCTGCTCCGGCTGCCTGTTACAGTTCAATCAGCGCTTCCTCTTGCGCTGGTTGTTTCACCGGCTCGTGCTGCGGGACAGATGGGAGCTGTCCAGCATACCCCCAATTCGGCGGGGCCTGCTGTGTTGGCGTCGGGGCTTGAGCTTGTTGCCAATATGGTTGCTGGTGTGTTCTAGGGACGGATTGCTGAGGAGGCTGGGTCTGGGCAGGGGGTTGCTGTTGCGCCGGCTGACTTTGTGCTGGTACTGGTGTACCCTGCGTCTGGGACGATACTGATCCACGGTGGTATTGCATTTGTTGAAGGTTCGGGTATGGTGACTGTGTTGCATCTGGTGCAGGTCCGGGAGCCGACGGCCCAGAAGGAGCTTGCGCCGGGGGTGGTGCATGGGGGTTGGCGTAATATGCCATGTTCGGGTCGTTAGACGGTGGCACTGTCGGCTGATGCAGCGCCTGCATTCCGGGTGATTCTGTTTGTTGGGGAATCGATGGGTAGTGGCCCTGAGCCAGATCAGGTCTCGCGCCGTATGATGTAAACTGAGGCTGACTTGGTTGTGCTTGGTGCAGGCTCGGGCTTCGCATCGAGGGGTAGCCGGGCTGTTGTCCCGTGTAAAACGACTCGCCGTGAGCGTTGCCAGTGTTTTGGGCTGAAATGGATGGATATGGGCCGGCATGTTGGCGGACAGGAGCAGGGCTGAACCCTAGGTGCTGTTGGCTATACGCCTTGGACAGTCGTTCTTCTAGCATTCGGTCGTAGTATCGAACAACGGTAGACAACTTGGCATGTAAATCAAGCAGCGTGTCTAGAAATCAAGTGTTAGGCATTGTTGCGAATCGGCCTCCATTTGTGAACATACCATGCTTGCTCATCGTCTCACCGTAGGTACGAGCAAGCTTCGGCCGCAGCGTGCCGATACTGTCGTACAGTTCTTGGATTTGGGGTTCTCGAAGGATGGTTCCAGGAGGCTGTGTTTGAAGACGGTCCACCAAGGTGGCGAACAGGTTGATGTTTTCGGCTTCGACGGGTGTCAGCTCGTAGTCGTTTTTAGGCATCGCGAATGCGCTGACCGCGCTTCCAGTTGGTATAGCAGTCTGCTCCTTCAGAGCAGCGCTGTGTTTTTGCTTTTGCTCTTCCATATCGGCCAGCGATGCAGCAATCGCAGCCCGCAAATCGGCATCTTCCTCTTCAGCCTGCTTTGCGGCGGCCGAGCTGCCTTTGGTGGTGTTGACGGGCGATGAAACCTTGCCCTTGGTAGAACCATGGACTTCCTCCAGGCTCATTGCCAGGGCCTTCTTGATATCTTCGTCGAAATCATCCTCCACTCGAGCGTTGCGCGGCTGCATGGCTGTCGTACTCTTCGTCTTGTGAGGATAGGTAGGAGACCGATCTTGCAGAGGACCTAGATCCTTGTAGCCCTTGCCAGTGATCTTGGCATAACAACCGTCGTCGACTCGAACCGGCGTGTGTATTCCGAGGTGAGGAAGAGCAACAGTCTTGCTTGAGCACTGTTGGTCGAAGCAGTTTCCGCAGTTGCGACAATGGTGCTTTCGGTTTGTGAAGGTAAAGGCGGTGCGGCAGCGCATGCAAACGTCAGAGTCGGCCCATTCTGGGGGCTGTTAACCTGTCAGCATGCTACATGGGGTATAAATTACGGAAGCACACGTACCGCATTGCTGTCGATCATGCTGCTGGCGACGGCGACCTTGGGCGGAAAATGATAGCCATCACGCTGTAGTGTTCGGTAGACCTCCCCGATGTATGAGAGCTCGTATCGGCCTTCTGTGGCTCCAGCCCAAGACTGAACCAGTTCCAGGATCTTGGACTTGACCTCAGCATTAACGGCGCCTCCGCCGACAGCTTGGAGGAGGGATACCATGTTGTCCATGAATTCGCGAGAGGAAATTTCGGCGAGGAAATGGGAGCCGCCATTTTTGACGCATGTGTCTGTGAGCTGAAGCATAGTTAGCCATTGAAACCTGGGGCAGTTCATAACCTTGTTCTCGTACATTCAGGGCGCTAAGTTGCGTATTGGGGTTCTTGTTGCCTATGCGGCGTTTGAGGCTGCGCATAGCTTCCTTGGGAGCGACTGTCTTGGAGCGAATGACATCGGATATCTCAAGATTGAGGGCAATGTCCTCTCTGAAGACGCAGTTAGCGCATCGTCCCGTGGGACAGACATTGGGGCCACGTACAGGCTGCTGCTGGTGGCCTTTTCAATCTGCTCGTCCAAAGCCGTATTGGCCGAGGACGACCACCAGGACATCATTTTGGAGAGCGTGTGCGAGCGGTTGGCGCGGTACTGCAAATAGACCCGAGGCTGTAGTCGTGGGAGTCAGAGTAAGAGGAAACTGATGCAGATATCAAGGTTGGCGATGGGAGATGAAGTTGCCGGCACAAAACACGTAGATAGCTTGCCTCCGCGTGGTGACGACGTCTTGTTGCGGCGAGACCCACTGTAAATGTGGGTGGCGCTGCGTCAGAAGGCAGAAGTCTGGCGGGCTGGAAGGGTTCGACGCTTAGGTAACTAACTTTCAGGTACGAGACAAGTTAAAAAACGGGCTCTATGATGATTTGATAGTTAGCAGTTCTGCTCCTGATCACGGTAGATGTCTGGAGGCGAACACCTCATTCAACCGCCTACCTGCCGCAGCGGCTATGTAGGTATGTCCATACATAGGTAGTCAAGGTATTTGGTAGTTACAAGGTACTGAGTTAGGGGGTACATGCTACGGGCTGTGCCAGCCCCGCCAGCCACGCGTACCTACCACCCGCCCTCTGCCGTTTGTCCCCAGCTGACACCTCCAGTCAAGCTTCCCACGCCAGGTAGGTAAGTGGTAATAAATGGCAACCCCACACTACCTACTGTCAGCTACCACCAGGCATTATCCATACCTCCAGCTGGCCGTACAACCACATGTTTTGCTCGAGGCACTTCATACGAGACTCATTTCTTTGTTTCCTGCCAAGCATCGTGGGAGCGCGCCTAAAACTCTCTCCTTTTGGCCTTATCTAATATTATACAAGAAGCGAAACATCATCAAACCTCCATCCACCCACCCCCCGCCGTGCCCCCCGAACCTCCCGCCTTCATCCGCCGCCACCAGTTCCGCGACAGAGACTAGCATCCATTCTTCAACCGAACAAACCCCCGCCGATAGCAGCGCTCCCAGGCCAAGAATGCCATGAATTTAGCTTTCTTTACAACCCAACCGATATAATAGTCTCGGCAGCCCCCGCTCGACACCTTCCGGGCGTCGGCAAGGGGACAGGCTGTCCATGGCCGCAAACCCCAGATACAGTCTCCCAGCAGGCTACAATGGCTATGCCATGAACGGCGGCGCCGGTAGGCCTGCCCTGCCGCATATTGACGACGTAGTCGCATTACCAACCGATGTCGATGCCAACAAGCCTCTCAAGTGGTTGCTCGAGCAGGCCGAGATGTCGCTCCGGCAATCCGAGATGAGCCGCGACTTCAACAGACCGGCCTTGGCATTGAAGGACTTCATACGCGCTTCTGTCATTACAGTACAGCTGGTCTCTCATCACAAAGACTATCTAATGCTCAAGCAGGGGCGCGGCGAACTGGCAAAGAAACACACCGGGCTAATGACGCGCATCAAGCAACAGAGCGATGTTTACGACCAGATCAAGAAGGATATCATAGCCGACAATAAGCGAACTGGCGTGCTCCCCAAATCTCAAAATTCGCAAAATTTGCAAAACTCACAAAGACCTCCAAATGGCAGTCATCCATATGCGATACCACCTGTCACCACCAGCAATGGCCCTGCGGTGACAGCATCGGGCAAAGTCAAGCCTAAGGTGCAGCCAAAGCCCCAATCCCTCCAAGGAAAAGTCGTCCCTGGCCATTCGAGATCTTCCTCCACTAATGCCGTTAATATCGACTTGGCGGCGCGCTTTGCGAATCTCCGCGGACCGCAGACGACGCCTGGGCAAGACCCGCGAATTAAGACTCATCCCATTCCACCGTTGAGACCAGCCGGTCCCCGCGAAATGCCTTCATCACCCCAAAAGCCAGAGCCAAGCACGGAAAGTGAAGTTCCATCACTGCCAAAAATCCCGGATGCAATTTATCATCCAGCTCGCGGTAGCGTTTCCAGCGATGCTGGACGTCCACCAGCCACAACACCCCGAGGCTCATACAGCCGTGCAACGCCCACCCCATCGCTTAGCAACATGCCAAGCCCAGTGTCTGCGCGGCAGAGCATGGAATACTTCCCGCCAATTTCTACCAATGCAACCGGTAGTAAATCACTACTGCAGAAGTCAGCCTCTGGAAGCGAGGTCGAGTCGGAGACTGACTCGATTACGGCAGAAGAACTATTCAAGGCCATGAAACAGAGCGGCGCTGTCCTAATAATAGATATTCGGTCTCGTACTGAATTCGACGAAGGCCACATCATGTCTTCTTCTACAATCTGTGTGGAGGCCAGTGTCCTACTTCGAGAAAATATATCGGCAGCAGAAATCTCCGAAAGCCTGGTCCTTTCGCCGAACCAGGAAAAGTCGCAGTTTGATCGCCGCAACGAGTACAAACTGGTTGTTTTCTATGACCAAGACTCTGAAGAGATTCCGCGCTCGCCCCGCAGCTCTGACGACATGGTAATTGTCTCGTTGCATCGCGCTTTGGTCCACTTCAACTATGATCGCGATCTGAAGCAACCGCCACGGATTTTGAAGGGCGGCTTGGATGCCTGGGTTGACCTCGTGGGCTCTGCATCGTTGCAGACCAAAAGTCTCAGCAGTAACCCTCACGTCGCCACTTCACGCGCTCGAAGCGGAACGTTTCAGCGTAGGAGATCGAAATACATCCGACCACTACGCGCAGAGGAGGTCAAGGCTTGGCAGCAGACTTTAGAGCAAGAAGAATTGAGCGCCAATCAACCCCCAGAATATCATCGCTCGACAGAATCGTTCTTACGACGCTACCCTCCCGTCTTAACGGAGCAGGAGTCCATGACATCTTCCCCGGCCACTGAGCCGCCACCGAGATACACTTCTTTGCACAATATTGACCCATACAACGATCTCCCCTCGCCACCTACCCGCCCCGCGCCTTCGGTTCCTCGACTTAGCTATGGTAGCTTGTCGCATACTTCTGACGAAGTTGACCGCTTCGAGCAACACGTGCCTCCCCGCCAACCAGTCCGAGCCAAGAAGGTAGCGGAACAGATGACAGGGGATGGCTACAAGCTATACACAGGTCTCAACAATCCGCACAACTGGTGTTATGCCAACAGTACGCTCCAATCTCTTCTTGCGTCGCCGGACTTTGGAAAGGAGCTATCTGATTCGACCTGGAAAACTGAATACCGAGCGCCAAAGAAGGACGACGAGAAGATAGAGCATGCCCAGCTGATGATTCACATCATCTCCAACTTGTTTCACTGGATGAGCACCGGAAATATTGAAGTCATGAAAGCCGAAACGCTGATGGTGGGTATCCCGTTCGACTGGCTTTCTCTTCTTGCGAGCTGACACTTGGCAGAACTACTCGCAGCATATCTGTAACAAGAGCCGCTCCAACGCTCAATTTGGCGGAACACAGCAACAGGACGCGCAGGAATTCATGTCTTTTCTCATGGAGCATTTGCATGACGAAACAAATTCTCGTCGAAATCGCAAAGGCAACGCGATGCAACCAAACACCAAGTCTCAACTGCTTCTCCATGCCGCGGTCGAATACTGGTACAATCACCTCCAATTCAACGAGTCCATTGTCGACAAGTACTGGAGGGGACTGGAGCTCTCGACGGTGAAGTGCCTTGACTGCGACACCAAGACGTACACATTCTCGCCGTTTGAGTGGATTCCGGCGCCGGTCGCGCTGGGCAGCACACGGCAGACGCTGGAGCAGTCGCTGCACCAGCACATTGCGAACAACACGCTTGACGACTTTTCCTGCGACAAGTGCCGGCGCAACACGCGGGCGATGCAATCCATTTCGTTTGCGCGACTTCCGCCGCTGCTGTGCGTGTGCTTCCGGCGCTTCAACTACAACCAGGCGACGGGCGATGTCAAGAAGTCGACGGCGCCAGTGACGTGGGACTTTAACGACTTTGACTTTTCGCCATTCTTTCACGAGAACGGCAACGGTCGGGCGCCGGCGATTGTTGGGGGCGATCGGCATGCGTACGAGGGACCGTTTCGTTACGAGTGCTACGCCGTCATCGTGCACGCGGGTAGCAGGACAGACAACGGACATTACTTTGCATATGTCCGCGACCAGAGCACGCACGATCCGTACGCGTGGCTGTGCTGCAACGATAGTCGCGTAACGCGGGTACGGATCGGCAGCGGCGACCGCGATGATATACAGAACGAAGTGTTCAAGTCGGGGCAGGACCGCGTTCCGTATCTTGTGTTTTTCCGGCGCAAGGGGTAAAGTGGCTCTTTCAAGGGATTTTTGCTCTTGTTGTGTGAATGTGTTACGTATAGATATACAGACAGGCACCCCCCCCCCCCCCCCCCCCATCTTCCAACGCATGGCTTGTTGCACTCGATTCTACATTTCTTGTATTTTATATTTTATTTGCATAGCCAATTGACGTTTGATCCTAATGACGAACAACTACTGGCCGATTCAGGACTTTGCCGCTGGAGTGTACATGAGTATAGCTCCTGGCAGCCGTCTCTCTTGTCCTCACACTCCTCCTCACACTTGGTCAACATTTACAACGTGGGGTACTTTACAGGTCCTGAGCGGCCTCTGGCCCCCAACTCGTATACTGTATACTAACTAACTTTGCTTTGCATGTCGTATACTAGTCAAGATATTAAAAAATCCCTCGTACACGTCAGAGAGGGAAATTTCAGGTCCACTGCAGTCTTGCCCCCACCTCCACGGCACCGGTGCCGGTTCGGAGCAGGTACAGTCACCGTCAAGGCCGTCTTCGGCCGCAGCTCGCTTGGAAAGGAGCCGGCGGCATTGTCTCCGGCGACCCGCATTAAAAAAATCCGAGGTGGGTGTGCCTAGATCGGGGACGGCAGATTCTTTTCACTTTATCAATGCCCGATCTCCTTTCCCGTCCTCCTCCCCTTTTCCTCTTCTTCTCTGCATTCAAGAATACAGTCGCAAGTTGTGCCACCTTTCTTCTCGCCGCCCCTCCTTCTTTCTAGAGAAACAGAAAAATAGAATAGACAACCCCACCCGGGTCCCCAGCATCAGACCCGAGACCCTCCCCCTCCGGCCGCCCGCCATGCCCCCCACCATTCACCTCGTCCGCCACGCGCAGGGCTTCCACAACCTGTGCGTCGAGAACGAGAGGCTGCGCGACCCGGACCTCACGCCCCTCGGCGAGGAGCAGTGCCTGGCCCTGCGCGCCGCCTTCCCGCACCACGAGAAGCTGACGCGGCTCGTCGCCTCGCCGATGCGGCGCACGCTGTGGACGTGCATCCGGGCCTTTGGCCCCGACTCCGACTCGGACTCCGGCGGCACCGGTGGCGGTGGCGGGCCGTACCCGATCGTCGCGCTCGACACGCTACAGGAGCTGTCCGACCTGCCGTCGGACACGGGCTCGTCGGTGGCCACGCTGGCCGCCGAGTTTAACGCCGATGCCGGTTCCGGTGCCGAAGGAGGGCGGCGGGTGGACTTGTCGCGCGTCCGCGACGGCTTGTGGACGGACAAGCTGGGTGACACGCCGTTCGAGCCGACCAAGGACAAGATCGAGGCGCGGGCGCGCGAGGCCCGGCGGGCGCTGCGCGAGCTGGCGGGCGGCACGCACGCGGAGGACCACGTCGCGGTGGTGACGCACGGCGCGTTCCTGCACTTTCTGACGGACGAGTTCCAGGACATTCCCAACGGCAACGGTGCGTTTCTCTCCTCGCCTCGGGAAGAAGGGGGGTGGGGGGTTTTTGGTTTGCGATGGCGGCCGGACTGACTAACGCTGTGTGTGTGTGTGTGTAGCGACGAGCTGGAAAAACTGCGAGTACCGCTCGTACCGGTTCGTGGACCCGACGGGCGCCGACGAGGACGCGGCGATTGTCGAGACGGACGAGAGCTGGCAGCGCCGGCGCGGCGACAAGCCCCGGCTGTCGCAGCATGACCTGGATGAGCTGCGGGTGGTCGCCCACGGCCGCATCGTGCCTTTTTTGAAGGCCAGCTCGCATCTCTAGGTCGATGTTTGGTAATGGGCGGGAAGACTGCATGTTCGCATCGAGAATAGACACTTGTTCTTCTCTAGGAGGAAGCTCCAAAGCTGGGCTCAAAGAGTGGCTCGAAGATAGATTGAGACCAAGGGGGGTAGAATTGCAAAAATGATTCAATTTCAATTTGTTCTGTACATTTCGCTATTCTGGGCATCTACAGTAAACACATTCAATGATCTTTAAGCCCCTCCCATACACTGCGACAAGGCCTACCTACTTCCACTTGGCCTCTTGCATCATATGTACAATGAGCGACTTATTCGAGCGCCATCTCCTTTTCCATCCATCTACACGAGCTTGGCATTCAATTCTTGGCATCGACAAATCAGCGACAGAGGACGAGTATTTGTTTTCCATAATTGGGTCTCTTTCCAGCCTCTCGTTTCAGCTCCATGCTAAAGGCCTGGTTATAAAATCTACTGGATTAATCCTCATCCAACAACAGGTGGCGCCATTGTGGCTGGTACGGGATGCCAGCCGTCGCCGCCACCTCGCTTGAGTTGATTTGATGCAAACGGAGTACAACAAACGCCTGCTTTTCCTCCTCAACCCTTCCGGGAGAAAAGAAGTTGTGAAGAAGCCCCTGATCCTGACGGCGACAACTGGGAATAGTGGAAGCGCCTTTCCAAGCTCTGCAACTTGACAGAAGCCGCATTTGACGATGCAGACTTCCAATCGACTCTACTGGCGAACCAGAATAAGGACCAAAACGACCAAGGCTCTCCAACTCCAAATGTCCAGCTAGCAAGGATGGCGGGCGATTCGGCCTCCCGGTACACCCAGGACAAGCAATTCGCCGTTCAATTTCCTCCGCGCATCCAACTGGCTTCCGCCCTGGCAAGTACAGCGCCGACTTTCGTTCCCTCATCTTCCTCGTTAGCCCATGTCGTTTGGAAGGAGCTTCTCGATCCTGAAAACACATCGACTCGGGTTTTCTCATTAGAAACAATAGCCATGGTAAAAAAGAATGCGTGTTGTTCGTGACCTCCCCCAATATTGGACACCTCGGTCAATAGAATTGGCGCGCAAGGAAATAGGCGGACTGCTCGGCCACCGTCATCCAAAGAATCGAGCGAAGGGCAACCGATACGGCTGAACATCCCCAGTGACGTCTATATCCTTTCGCAGTCCGTATCCGTGCTCTCCTGCTCAGCCTGGAAAGGCTCACCTACGCGACCATTGTCGATGCTTCAAAAAGTTGATTGGGGTGGTTAAAAAACGAAGGACAAGAAAGAAACAAAGTAGGGCCTCGCCTGGCCGTTGGGCGCCAGGGACAGAAGCTGCGCAAGCCCCTCACAAAAGCTGACCAAAGTATGTTGACATTTTGAAGGCTACATCGGTACCAAGAGTAATGGCCTCCACGAACATCAACACCACCATCATCCTTGCCATCATCACTACTGTCATCACCATGAAACAGTTTAATCAGCACTACTACTACCTGCAGTCGAGTAGCTCAAAACCCTCAGCGAATAGCCTGCTTCATGCTGCCATGGAGTCTTCTTTTCCCAACTACGACGAAGCCACTAACTAACAAACTGGCCCCCCCAGAGCCGTCATCGACAAATGGAAACGACATAGAGCAACCCGCGTCATTACCTGACACCGGCTGGCTCGGTGAATGAGGTTGCTGATCAGGGCCGCCTTCAAGATGTTCATACATTCCAAAGCACCAGCTCATCTGATCACATCGCCATGATCGCCATCAACAGCAGCGAAAATGGGTGGCCGTTGGCACCCGGATAAGGCCACCCCTCCCCTTGCTCGTCATTGGGGGCTTTTCGCCGTTGTAAGTTGCACCAAAAACCAAAACTAACCGAGGACTGACGTTTTCACCTGCTTTTTCCAAGCCTTGATATAGTTCTGGTTAGCTTGGCCACGTCTGGTTTTCGACGCCAGAGCCAGCCTTGCCAGTCATCCGTTGCCACCAGACCCTGGAAGCCGAACGCTTCTGACCACTTCTCCCACAGAGCAAAAGCTCGCCGCCCCCGAGGCTTCTTGTTGCTATCCCGAGCAGCCTTGACGGGCCGAGGACTGTTCGGGGCATCACACTGCAGGAAGATGACCTTTTTTGAGCCGAGCGAGTTGTAATGCAATATGGTAGAGCGCGCGCTGACTTGCACATGGGCGTACATTGTGCAGGAACGACTAACCACGATGCAGCCCTCTTTCTCTGCACTCCGCATTGTTACTATCCAACAAGCATTGCTACCACACACCACCATCATCATACACCACCACCACCACCAGACGAGCGGAGCTGAAGCTCGTCACCGAAAGACCACGGGCAGCTAGCGAGTGTCCGAGTCGTCTCAAAAAGTCAAAGTTCTGCTCTCCAATCCGATTGGTATAGATCAAGAATTATGGTTGCCCGCTGCATGCAGACCCCGCCCAACTGGCACGGCCATTTTGCGCTCCCTTGCATATCTACACTGGCTGCGCTGCAAGTGATGAATCCACCAACCAGACTCAATCCACACCACCATGTTGCCACGGGACGGGAAAGGGCAAAAGGTTAGGATGATAAACCTCACCGAAAACACTCAGCCGGGAGACAAGTAACCCGGAAGGAAAAATACAACAACGGTGAAGCAGAGGACATTGCTAAGCAACTGCAACAGATCAGAGCGGGCATTTCAACATGACAACCAACCATCACCTCATGCATGGGCATGTGATTGAGGTACGATTGATGCAGGCCGTACCTTCAGCAGTGCAGGTACTTATTATGCACACTAACTAACTAACTAATTATCGACCACCGCCGCCCACTTACACGAACAACAAGACTTACACACAACGGCGACAACATCTTTGCCACCAGTCCTTAGCGATGCCACACAATGGGCCTCAGATGACGGCATCCAAGGTGAGAAATTAAGCCGTCTAACGAACGAGCCCCTCAACCACGGTCAGAGCCGATAGCCTTTTTCACCCCAGTCAGTGCAACCGGCCAGCGAACAAGATGCCGAGCAACTGGCGGTCTGCCGTCTCCCGTCACGACGACTCGACGACGCAACCGCAACGCTACCGGAATCCGAAAACGTTATCCGAACTCCGGAAATTGGGCAAAATTCCTCTCCTTCTAAGGAGGCCACGCTGCCCGAAGTATTAACACGACATCTTTTTCTTATTAATGTGCGGGATATCGTGAGATATGGCTGCATAATCGAGCCGAGTGTGGAACCTGTTCGTACCTCCCCTACTATACCCTACCCCATTTGCGGGATAATAATGGCCGGGGAATATACCATCAGACCACGGCGCCGAGCAGAAATGCTGGTGAAAAGTCCGATTCCCGCTACTTCCTCTCCTGCCTCGGCCAGCCGCGGAATTCCCCCTTTCCGATAATTAGTCACAAGCAAGCTTGTTTGCTTTCATTCGTCACCACGAAGAAGAACGCATCTCTCATGGCAAAAAAAAAAAAAAAATGATAGCCGCGCTATCCCCTCGTGTCACCCCAAAGCTGTCCACCCCTCCTCCCCTTTCCCCTTGGGCGCTGGGCGAGGGGAGCTGCGTCCCCGGTTCGGGAGCACGCGCTACGTAAGTAGCTTGCAGCAAGTTTGGTGTGTGCCATGTGAGACACGGCCGGATCTCGCGATAGTTGAGGGATCTTTCCCGCTGATGCACGAGGTGGCGTGACATGGCTGCTTGAGCATGTACAAGGCCAGACAAGATCTGGCCTGCACAAAAGCGAGAACCAATGGTGCTTGTCGCACCCATCACCAACGCTTACAAGTCATGGAGAAGGTAGGTGGCAAGTGTTTGAGGGCTAGACCGTTGAAGAAAACAAGAAAAAGCAAATGACAATTTTATTTTGTCCCCTCCGTCATAATCATGAAATTCATAAATATAATCATCCAAGCTTCTTTGGCTTGTATATCGTAGAGAAAAAGAACCCATCTGTTGTCTGTTCTGGCGCGCAAGTCTCGTTCTGCGGGTGCGGCAGAGGGTTCCTGTTCACCCATCACGTTCAATCAAACTCTGCTTGTATGCGAAAGCCGAGACGGACAAACGCAAACAAACCAACAGATAATAGCAGAGAATGGTAGAGAAGAGGGGCAACATGTGAAAAGCCGTGGCCGTCCGTTCAATTTTGGCCGGGCACAAACAGTTCGGGACAGCATAAAAACATTCAACATGATGAGAATTGAGGAAAGAGAATTAGGAAAAGAAGAAAATAACATGTCTAAAAGAATCAAAGTTTCGTTTCGTCATAAGTCGTTAGATGGCATAACGTCAATCGGATCGCTCGTTGCTTTTTCTTTAATTCGTCGCTTTCATCCAAAGGTTCATATATCCGTCCAATCTTTGCGGGGTGGTGTCCTCGGTCCATTGACGCCAAGGGTCTCCAGCAAGAGCCAACGTACGGGTTATTCCAACTGCTGGAACGCTGTGGAGTCTTTCAACCCTGTATAAGGCCTTGCTTTGTTCTTTCTTCCGTTCCGCCGGAGGTGTTGTTCATCTGGTACCACGCTAAAGCTCAACTTGCGGAGCGATGTGACTGGTTGCTGCTTTCTTGCTCTTTGAGTGTTGTACACGCAAGACGACAAGGTTCGGTATCGACCGCCACATAATCTCACGCCGAACCGCCGACAAACGGACATGCGTATTTGCCGCCTAATCAAACGAGGTGGTCGAGCTGCTGCTAGAATGGTGGCCTGAACGCCGACCTGTGCCGCTGTGGTCGGAGCTGTCTCGCGAGGAAGTGTGGCGGCTCTTTCGTCGGAGGCCTTGGACAATGCCATTGCGGGCCAGCATGCCGTTGTTGGCGGAGAAGTTTTGGCAGACCATAAATGCGCGCATCGCGGCGTTTTCCTGGGCCAGCATGTCGGACTCATACGCCAGGTCGGTTTGGTACTCGCGGCCGTTGACTAAAACGAGGCATGTGAATCCATTGGGGTCGCGGTAGCATTCGTAGGCAGGGTCCGTCCATCCACGACGGCGGCAAAGACCTGGCAAGTTTGGTCAGTTTTGTCGCAACTCAGAGGATGAGATAAAAGCAAGTGGAGGCCAGGAGGAGGGGTTGGGTTTTGTGGTTGACGAGCATGCGAGCGGCTCTTGAGGAAAGGGTATCTCCAAGTTGACCCAAGAGCAGCAATGCCAAGGTGCGCGAGGTGTAAAGGAAGCCATTGGTAACTTACTTTCCAGGTACTGCATGTAATAACCAGCCATTGTGGAAGAATTGTTGGACAACCACCGTCTGCAGTGTAAGAGAGTGAAATACCGCACAAGACAAAGCCGGCCGGAGAGAATTTATCGGCCTTGCCTCAAAGACTGGTTGATGAGGTAGTTGGCCTCGGCGCAGCGCAGAGGGACCGCTGAGTTGTGAGAGTGGGCTTGGGCGTGGGTAATAAGTCTAGTTCTAGGTAGTTTTTGCTCCGCCAATTGGGGCAAGAGTTGCGCTCGTAAAGTCGTGTAGAGTTGTAGTGTTTGATGCGAAGAAACAAGTCCGGGCACCCACCCCGAGGTCAATGGACTAACAAGCAAGAGACAAAAAGTGAGAGAAAAGGGGATCAAAAAGGTAACAAGGGCAAGGCAAAGCCAAGTAACTAGACTGGCAGGTGAGGAGAAGTGAAGAGTTGAGGGATGAGAGAGAGGTCCGCAGTGTTGTAGGGTTGTTGTGGCAGAAGATCGGGGGGATCAAGAGCTGTATATATGTAAGCGATTCAGGGTTCATGGCAGCAAAGAAAAACAACAGCACACACACACACGCACACCTAAACCAACGGTATGTGCAGTAGCGCAGGGCTATTTTAATTTGCAAATCGGTACTGCATTATCATCAAGAGTCTATTAGCGCGCACCGGGGCGTATCCTGAGAAGAGGGGTGTACAGGATGGCATGGTATCAGGATGATATGCTATGGTATGGTATTGCAGCGCGGCGCGCAGATGCAGCCAGGCCAGAGAAGAACGAGGCCAGCCAGCCAGCCAGCCAGCCAGCCAGCCAGGGAAAAAGGCGACCAAGCGACTGCGGCTCTTGACTGATGAGTGTGACCCATCTTGATGTGTTGGCGTACCTAGTTGCCAGTTGATACACGGCCACTCAGCCTAGGACGCTCCACAGCGGCGCATGGCAAGGGCAGGTCGGGATATGAGGTTGGCATCACACTAGGCAATATGTTGTCGTGATGCTGCGACTGCTGCCAGTTGAGCAAGATCCCGCTGGCAAAGGGCAAGGTGAGTATTGTACATGGTGAGTTGCCGGCCTCTTGCCCGCAATTCGCATTGAATGTTTGGTTTTACCAGCGAGTTGCCCAGTCCCAGGCTGCGTCTTCTGAGATCCGGGAACTGGTTGCTACCGAGTAAAAGGCCACCGCTTCAATGGGGCCGTTTGGCCGTTGGTACGGTACCATGGGTGGTTCCGGCGGGCTGGCTAAAAGCTGGCTGGGTAATAAAAACTGGCGACCCTAACGCGGCTTTCCATGCAGTTGCCAACTTGCCATCCGTTTGTTGAGTGGTTCGGTAGTGCGCAAGTTGGAACCACTAGTTACCAGAGAGAGTGGCTGACTGGACGTCGTCCCCAGAACTGCGGCATGCTTTCCTCGACTGTAACCTAGGTTGACTTCTGCGAGCGACTTGCTTGACGGCATGTGGTGCCTGGTAAGCCACTGCAAGAGATCTCTGTGCAGGCAGCGGCTGTATGATCGCAGGGTACAAGGGCCACCACGCCGGGCCTCTTCTCCAGAAGTAGTGCAGTTTCGTGCATGTGTGGTTTGCCCTTGCTCTAATAAACCAAATGGCGCAGCATTATCTCCGCTCTTGCCACCGTACCAATAAGTGACACCGCAGATTTGTCTGCGAATTGACAAAAGTCGATAGACTTGGCTGGTGCTCCAATGATCCCATCCGTGCTCGCTCAATTGACACTTCCGAGTGGCCGGATTCCTGGGATTGGCGTATCGCCAGAGATCCCGGAGCATTGACAGGGGGCTGGCAGTACTAGGTTTGCAGACTTGCAGACCCTGGCGCTGCAATATCAGGAAGCAAATGGCTGGCTTCTGGCTTCTTCAACTCCGCACCAGCTTGACTGTCAGTGCCCTTGCCGAGGGTCGGGGTTGACGCACAACGGATACCCATGTCCGCGGCCGGGTCTGGCCAGCGTTTCTACAAGGAGCCAGAGGTTGATACTGGCACACGCGAACCACTCGAGGTCGGTGAGCAACACAGCGAGACCCTCTATCCCCCCTCCCATACCACCTCAGGTTAATAACCAAAGAACCGGTGCATGAACAGCCTGTGGGAAGTGGCTGGGAGGTGGGTTCTGGTGGATCGCTAGCTTGGCTCCTTGCGCTGGCACCAGCACTGCGCACTGCGAGGTCCTGGGCCAGACGCCGTCAAACCATTGGACCCTATTCTTGTTTTTGTTTTGATGCCTGTGTCGCCATCAGCCCACGTCTTGCCTCCAGCCAAATTGGGCCCGCCTCACTGACCTGAGGTTGAGATGAGGTAATGTCGTGATACGCCAGCAGACGGGCATTGGTGGCGGCAAAATGCATGGCCTCCTTCATTCTGAGTGAAGAAACCGGTGAGCAAGGCACACATGATTGGTTGCCTTGTCGATGGAGGGGTGCCGCGAGGCACTCATATGAATGGCCTGCCTGCTGTCTGAGCCCTCAACCCCCGCCCAGATGCAATGATGTGTTGGCAGTGCCGCTGGGTAATATTATATCAACAGCTAAATGCGTACAGGGCACGCCTCATGGGCTGCTACTTCACCATGTGTCCAATTGGACATGACGGCGTCGTGTGTGTGGCGGCGCGGGGTCAATTGCCAGCAAGTTAGCAGTGCGGCGAAAGGGCCGCTTGGACTTAGACGGCGCTGTCAGCGCTGATCGGCATGTCCCATGAGCCTGGCACCAATATATGTACGGTTATATGTGCAAGCAAGTGCAATAAATTATGCACATGCATCCATATACTTCCACAATCAAGGAAGACACTCTGCAAAACCTATGCTTAACCCAGCCAAGGACGTGCTATGACACTGCATCAAGCTCGATGGGGAGACTGTATCTTTTACACGTTCCCTGATGTAAGTGCCGGCAACATGTCGTTTCTTGCGGATTGACGAGGTTATGGTTCTTGCTGGTTTGGTCTTTGCTGCTCTTTCTCTGTACCGGGGACAACGGTGAACACGGGAAGCTGAAAGGGCATGTAGATGCGATGCGCTAGCTTGTGTAGATGAATACGCTGAGCATAGATAGAATGGCTGCATCGCGAGTTGGCTAGCCACTGAATGCAAACAGGCTGCTGTTCAAGGCTCGGCCCTTTTGGGTCTGCGTTAACTTGACGCGCCGCGACTTATTAGTTGTTGTTACATAGTGTCCTAAATTGGACGATTTGTCCTGAGCGAATCGTGTACGACAACTGCTTCCATTGTGGGCAATGCCGAATTGGCGGTGGGCTTGCATGCCTGTTTGGGGGCTCCTCTGGCACCGGCCGGATTGTTGGTGTGTATTGTTTCTGTCACTTGTTCTTCGGGAAACATATGCGGCCGTCGCGGATTCGGTTCTTTGGATGACAAGATGCTTGATGCTTGGCAATACAAGATCCAATTCTGTCCGTATAGTAGGCGCCGGCATGGGGCCGTTTGTGCATTAGAGCATTGAGTATAGAGGAAGGGACCCGTTCGATAGGTTTCATCTAGGCGCCCGTAAATTCGTCAACCCCACGTTTGGAGGCTTGCGTAGAATATTCCTTCGCTAGTCATTCTTGCTTTTTGGTCCGTTCTTCTTCACCTTGTTCCATGCGGCGCCAAACTGTCATGCCTGGTTCGTTGGTTTGTGGTGCCTCAGCTCACCAAGCTGGGTAGCTCAACAACGCAGTGTACCCATCGGAGCATGGTCAAGAGCTGGGGATCTTGGCGAAGCGTTGGCAGAAAAAGGGAAAAAAAAAAGTAGACACATAATAAGTGAAGTAGGAAAGGAAGGACGCCAGCAAAATGGCCTACAAAGGACACTCGGGGGCGTGGGACTGATGGAAGGGCGTGTGTTGTTTGCAGATGGCAAGTACACTAGCTTGCCAACGGAGTTTGTCTGTTACTGTATTAGCTCCTCGATGGTTGCTGCAGGTAAGGATGGGGGGGCTGGCATACGGTGGGAAGGTACTAACGAAGTACCTTTGTCGTTCCTTGATGATGCAGTCGAGGTTTGTAAAAAGTGCCACTTCATCTTGACTGCAATATCCCTTGTTGGTAATCTGCACCCCGTCTCTGCGGCATGAAGATGTCTGAGCACCAAAAATATCGACAGTGAGGGGTCTTTCACTCCTCCTTCTCTCGGATTAGGTACGTACCTATTCGTACATTTTCAGTACCTACCTAGGTACCTACCTACATAGGTAGGTACATACCTAAGTAGGTACTCAGGTAGTCATCACCCAAGGAGGGGGCGCTGGAGGGGCAAATGGCAAATCCGCCCGCTGTCCAGCAACCAGCGATCAAACTGGAATTATTACACGCCTCGAGTCATTGGCCGTCTTGACCTCGCCATCCTTCCGTACAAGACGCGATACTCCCAATCTCACTGACCGACACCCAGACTCTACAGAACCCCCAAAATTACCGCCATGGCCTCGTCAATGGCACCGTGACGAGGGGAGAAGGGTCATTTTGCCCCGCGCCGCATCAACAATCGTCCGCCCAATCCCGGTGGCGCTTCGTCCTGCGAGTAATTCGCATGTATGTTTCTCCATCGCATTGACAGGGTCCTAGCTAATCGTTTATTATTAAGGAGAAAAACAAGAAAAACAACACGATCAAGCCATGCCAAATAATAAGCGAGGGTGTCCGCAGTAAATCCCCGTCGCCACCAGAACAAGGCACTGCCCCCCTTTTGCTGGCCGCCTTGTATGCGGCCGGTCTCGATGCAATGGCAAGGTATAGTTGTATCATGAAATGCACATTGCCGTCATCAGAACTTTACTTGGCCTTTCTCACGTTGAAATTGTCCCTGGATTTGTTCAGAGCCCCCCTCCCCCCCCAAAAAAAAACTTTGGGAAGCCGAATGTCGGTAGATGGCTTGGAAACTCGCCACGCCACTTCGTCCTCAGCCCAGCCCGCCGCATTTACCTGCTGCAGTAAACAATCGGCACATCTCAAAAGAAACTCCATGTGCCGGTCCCCCTTTGCACAACTTTAAAAGATATGCATCTTTGTGCCAGCTTTGGCTATTCAAAGCCTGCCTTGTCCGCCACGCCCTGAGAAGGACACATTTTCGCGCTGATGGTTGCTAGGACGGCGCTCAATCCGAAACATGACGGGAAAGAAGCCCAACGTGAAGGAACTTTTCCCAGGTAACGAATCGTCAAATACGCAGCACCACTCGGGATCCGAATCGAAACTGCCAGCGCATCCCTGGCCAAAGAAAAAAAAAAGACTCGGCCTCGCCGCACTAATACTTGCAGCAGCTAGGCCCCGTCCTGTCCGGCCTCGCATGATCCGTTCCGGTGCGCAGCCCCAAAATCTCTCGCTCTGCATCAGTTGGTCAAATTTTCCGCATCCCGGTTCATCTACTAGAAACCTGGGTAAGGAGTTCCAGAGAGCGCCTTGAGAGGCAGTGGAGAGACCAACATGTGTCACCAGGTGTTCTGTGATAACAAGGTCGATAGGCAGCACGGCTCTCCGCAGAACGAGCTGCTCGCTCCTTTGGATTTCCCTTCACTGGAAAATTTGCTTCTGTCGCTTCGCAGCGGGGCATCCACCGCTTCGATACGTTTGGAATATGTCATGTTTATTAGTTCGCCGGCGTCTCCAGGTGTTGTCGACGTCCTGCAGATCCTGACTCAACGCCCGCCACAACTGCACGCGAGTGCAATGCACGCCCCTTTGTCATGGAAGGAAAATTTGCCTTCCTTCCAAACGCCAAGTTGTTGATTTGAATCGTCGTATTCCCATTCCCGGTTCTAGGGAGGGTACCGAGGGATACGTCGTTTCTCTGGGAAGCTTACTCAGTCAGGCCGCGTTCATCACTTCTCACATTGAACACAGTGGACTCTCGCGTTGAGTGCGTGTAAACTTTTGGCAATTGAGTTTCCTGCTTCCTCTTCTTCGTCTCTCAGCCTATCCGCATCTCCATTCGATGGATTCATTCTGCTGCTCCCGAAAGACCCGCGTACCCTCCTCTTGCTCCCTTTTAACCCGCCCCAATGTTTTGATGCGTTGGCCATATGTAGCTAAGGCAAGCCGCGCCCACCCAGACGCGTCCATGCAAGTGAGGTGCCTTTTGGACGAATGATATCGTCAATTTATGAGACTTCAAAAGCATTTCCAATTTACCGCCATTCGCAAACAATCGTTCGTTAATGCAGCCTTGGTACCAGCGGGCGGGAAGCCCAGGGACCTACTTTATTCGGTAGCTCCGGTTTTCCGGGAGGGTTTTTTTTTCATGATCGGATACTTTCGCCATCGTGTTCGGCATGCCAATTCCAGTCCTGACGCGGAGTACGTATCGCTCTTTGTCCGAATAGCATCAAAAACTCGTTTTGGAAGCATAGTACTCCCATGCTGCTTCAACTTTGTGCTGAGGTATCACGTATATGGGATGCGTGGTCATGATTCGGTCGTCTTCATCGAAGATCTGCTCATCCTCAACGTAGGGCAGAGCTTCCCAGTCGTCGGCGCCGCCAACAGATCCAGCCGGTCGTGCTGCGCGCAACGTCCACTTGTGTTGCGCTGAACTAAGGCCGGATAGCACGTAGCATGTGTGGTAAGCATCGGAGTATCTATGCAACATGGAAAACCACGCGTTAATGAATCACGAACCAGCCTAAACGAAAACGTCATCGAAGAGGAAAACCTACTTGCTTGGCTTGTCTCTCAATCCACCCCGAAGGGTCTGGTCCTGGCAACAGCACAGGATGTACCTTATCAGTCCGTTGCGACTAAAGAGACTGCCAGTATCTGCGGCCTGCTGGTCGGCGGATCTGGCCTCGCCACTGCTCGGCCCGCTCAGGGCGGCCTGGATGAGTGGCCAGCATCCCCCAACCCAGTGGCTATAGCAACCATCCACGAGTTTATTTGTACGACCTGAAAAGCCACCTTCCGGGGCGTACTGGCGGGAAGATAGCCACGCAATGAGTCGCGGCACGTCCATGTACCTATCGAATTCAAGCCGGATCAGCCTTCTGCACGCTTTCGCTGGTTGCACCGGGCTGAGACCGCGAACGGGAGACGACAGGCAACCTGTGACCACTTACTTCGGTATGGAACGATGCGGAGCGTCCAGGATGGACAGACACCCGAGGGCGCAAAAGGCGTACGCCCCATGTGCCTCGATACCCGGCATTGCAGCCACGCCTCCCTCGTATGTCTGGCCTGCGGAAGAGGTAACAGTCCCTACGTCAGCGGCGAGTCGAAGAAAAACGCTCAGGTGTCGGGAAGGTACTCACATCTGCCTACCCACTCTGCGAGACCGCTGAAGAGGTCTTTATGACCAGCTGCGCATGCAGGCGAGTCGGGTGACAACTCGAGGGGGAGCCCGAGCACAGAAATGAGAACTGATGCGCAGTATGCACCTCTAAAAGCCAAAAGGCAAACCAAAGAGTCAGTGTTAGTCCCATATGACCTAGTTCCTCATCACCACCCTCTCTCGAAGGAAGCCCAACAAGCGGAACCCCGAGAGAGGTGGGAGAAGGCAAGAATGGGAGACGTGGTGGTGGGATTCAACAAACGTACCGTACGTCCTCCTCGCCTCCCACTACCATCTGGAAGCCGCCGTCAGCCTGCTTCAGGGAGCAGAGCCACTTCCACATTGCATGTCTGTCAATCACTTCGTACGCCGCTTCTCCACCCACGAGCATGAGGGCCAGCACGGTGGCATAGGTCGTCGCGAGGTGTGAATCCTGGCCGAAGCCCCCCCCAAAGCCTCCACCGGCATTCTGGAGGGGGCGAACGGTCTCGACCAGCCGCCCGCGGTACACGGCGCCCACGTCGTCGTCGTCGTCCCCGTCGCTCAGCAGGGTCAGCGCCGTGAGCGACCAGTAGAAGAACCAGGGCCGGCTGGGATCGGCGGCCGTCATCTGCGGCGGGAGCCTGCCAAGCTGCTTGTGCAGAAACTTGACGTGGCGCTGCCTGTCCAGGCGGGGGATGCCGTGCCGATTGTTGCTGCGTCTCTTGCTGCTGCTGCTGCTGCTGCTGCTGCCCACATGGGGAAGCCCCTCAGCGCCATCGTCGCCGCGTAGAAATGGCAGGCATTCGTCAATGGTCTCCTGCTGCAGCCGGGACGACCCCGTCTCGAGCGCGTCGACAATGGGCGGCGGCGAGGTGAAGAGCGCCGGGATCGCGGGTGGTTCGCTGCTGCTGGCGGCGTCGCGGTGAGACTTGCTGCTGCTGCTGCTGCTGCTGCCGCTTCGCGCGGGGAGTGACTCTGCAGCTGCAGCCATGGCCTTGATTTGATGTCGGAAGAGTACTCTGGGCTGGGTCGTCTTGTTGCGACGGTTGCGAAAGCTCATTACGTAGCGCGCGGCTGGCCCATTTCATGCAAACGGCTGAAAGAGGGCCCTCTTTGTTCGCCTTTTTATACTTTCAGAGAGCCGGGCGGGGGGGCGTTTGGTAGATTCCCCTCCCCTTTCCTTAGGGTTGTCGCGCTTCTGAAGCTAGAGGTAGGTATTTTGATTTTTGCTTAGTATTGTAGTCGTGATGTTTGCCGTTTTTGGCGCCGCCAAAAGCTAGGTAGCTATTGTTCTCGGAAATTGGTCGGGTACCAATTTTTTTGGCCCAAGCTCTGGTTGACAGCTACCCCGCGCCCAAGACGAATGCGGAGAAGAAGGCGGCTTTTGGATTTGAAGAGGCCAGTCGGTGGCTTCAACTCTTGTGGACAAGTTTCGAAGAAGATGATGTTCATTTTGATTCTCTAGGCATTGGGCGGGATGTGACAAGTCACACACACAGCACACGACTTGGTTGGCTGTTGGCGCCAACCCGCAGACGCAGGTACCGGACCTACCCTGCAGTCCGGTGTTGTATTGATACCCTGCAGTACGGTGTTGCATTGATGCGTCCGGCAGAACAACGGGTCAGTTGGGTTTCACCTAGTAGATCTTGGGGGAAATTCTGTTTTTATTTACTCATGATTATAATATATGAATACAGCCAATACAACTCCATTTGCAATCGGTTCCACCTGTACATCACATTGTTTCATCCCAGCTCATTACCCCCTAGCAAGACCGCAACTCAATTTAATCGTACGTCTTGCCGGCAAAAATCGTACCGTCATAATCAACATTCTTTGTCGAGTTCTTGAGAGTGTAGTTTCCGAAGCAGGCATACTGGTAGTTGCTCTCCTCGAGCGTGTTGGCCTGGCTCTCCAGGAACGCGCCCAGCTCGCACAGCCCGTCCAGGCGACCCGACGTGGCGTCGCCGCACTTGCCGCCGCGGATCGTGTTGAGCGGCACGATGCCGTTGTTCAGCCGCATCCGGACAAACTTGTGCGTCGCGTTGCCCGGCGCGTACCCGTACTGCCCCGGCGCGTACGCCACCCGGCGGCTCTCCACCGGCGCCGGGTCCGCCACCGCGCAGCCAATCTGCTCCGTGACCAGGTTGGCGCCAAACGGCGTCAGGCGCGCGAGCGTAAAGTGCGCGCCGCCGCCGCTGGGCGGGAACTCTTCCAGCGTCGGCGGGCTCTTAAAGTAGTCCACCGAGAGCGCGGTGAGCGCGGAGACGATGATGTCGTCGTGCGAAAAGTCGGCGTAGACGGCCTGGCCGAGCGGAAACGTCCCGTCGTTGTCGTCGTAGGTGGCGTTGACGGAGGAGTTGCCGACGGCGATGTGCTGGTGCCGCAGGCGGGCGAGCAGCTCCTGGACGTAGCCGACGCCCTGGGCGCGGCCGGTCGGGTTGCCAAAGGCGTAGAGGTAGTAGTACTGCTGGTCGAGGACGGTCTCGAAGCCGGCCCACTCGGCGGCGGTGAAGGGCGCGCAAAAGTCGGACTGCCCGACGTAGCCGTGCTCGTACGCGCACGTCATCTGCATCGCGTAGACGTCGGCGGCGTCGAGGCGGAAGCCGGCCGGGGCGTGGGCGGCGAGGCGCGCGGCGGCGGCGCGCGCGTAGATGCGGACGTAGCGCTCCTGGTGCGCGGCGGCGATGTCGTTGTTGGCCTTGGTCGCCGAGTTGGCGCAGCCGTCGTAGGAGGCGAGCGTGTTGTTCTCGGTGCCGCCCTCGGGGATGACGACGGTGCCAAAGGGCGCGGTCCAGTGCAGCAGGTCCGGGTCCGGGATCGCGAGGAAGGACGGGCCGAAGAAGCCGAGCGCCCAGTTGATCTGCGAGTTGTGGATGCGCGACTGGGACGTCGTCCGGAGCGTCACCTTGGGCCGCTCGGTGCCGTTGCCGAAGATGCGGCTGTACTGCAGCTGCGCCGTCTGGGCGTCGAAGAGCGTGCGGCCGTAGTTGTTCCAGAAGGCGACGCCGCGGCCGAACTCGGTGGCGGCGCCGATGCCGGTCAGCAGGCCCGTGTTGTCGAGGATGTACCGGTAGCTGTTGAGGAACTTGAGCGGGCCGGTGAAGTGCGCGTCTTTGTGGGCGCGCTTGTAGTCGGCGAGCTTCTGGGCGAAGCCGCCGGTGGTGATGTTGTCGACCGAGTCCGGGAAGCGCTCCGCATGACGCTGCAGGGTGCTCACGGATTCCTGAGAGGTTCCCCGGTATTGGTCACTCGATTGTTGGCTGTCACGTGCTTTCAAGGTCACTTACAACTTGGCAGCCGTCCGGGAGGCCGACGTAGCTGACGCCAAAGGCATCCTCGGCATTGTCCGCGTACGACGAGAGCTCACCCCATGATGACGACGCGCTCTTCGCATCCATCAGGACGTGGGCCGAGGCATTGCCGCCTGCCGCGACCATCAAGGCCATGGAAAACAAGGGAACGCGCATGGTGGGAGCTGTTACTTTGTCGATCCGGCACCTACTGTGGCGACACAATCCAATTGCAATCGCGGCGGTAAACCTGACCGAAACCTGACCGAAACCTGACCGAAACCTCATCCGGGTCCCTGTGTCTGGGGGAGCAGCCGCGAGGCTATTTAATCGCTCTTTTTTCTTTTTTTTTTTTCCTTTTCTTCGCGCTCAAGTCTTTTCCCCCAAGCAAAAGTACCCAAGCAGATAAACAGCATGATATTCTCGGAACTTTCTGCCGGACGGCGCTGATCGGCTTCTACATTGGGCGGCACTATGTCCTCATTCGGTCGATTATTGAGGCTGCCGAAGCCGCTTTTGCCGGTGACAGTGACAAATGAAAACTCGCGCCAGGAACACGACCTGCTGCTCCCGCGCGGTGCCATCCATTGGGACCTTGGAAATCGTCATTGTGGCTGCCAGGCGCGCCCGCGCTGCAGGTCTACTTGCAGACGAACCATCCGGACTCCATCCAAGGCTGTCAATCCTCACAAAGAACTTTTCCAAGCAGCACAAACATGGCGACAAGTGTGGCTTGGAGGGACTTGTCACTAGTGTGAGGGGTTTCCGTTTTGCTTCCGCACGCCGAGTGACAAATGGCTTGCATCTTGCATACCTCTTCCAACAGTGTACACAAGGAGGCGCACTCGTGTTGCAGCACACGTCTTCCAATAGGTCTGTTTAGTTGTAAGCATGATCATGATAGCAAATAGCGCGACAAGGGCAGTTAGTGAGTAGTAAATCATTGACCATGTATGTACCCAGGCTTCACCAGTCCATCTCGTCTCGTCCTTATCAAGCTTTTCTATAGCGTGAGGCTAACCCTGTTTCAAGACAGCCTTATAAACATTCCTACCAACACTCTACCACCACATCTTCCAACTTGCCTCTTGTATCTTCACCCGGTCGCGCATCGCAGGGCCGTCTCTGGTCCGACTTCTTCTAGCCAAGTGCTGATAAGTGATCTAGAGTCACCACGATGTTCTTTTACGCACCATCATCTCAGTCGAATTTATTCCTCGTTAGCCAAGCATGTCGCTTCGGAATTCTCAGCTAATAGTTATGTTCTATGACAGTATCATCAAGAACACCGCGTCATTGAGGAGTCAGCCACTCTGTCAAGTCAATTGAGCGAGCACAAGATGCCAGACTTTCGCTTCTCTATACATCTTCACCTGTGCGATGGCACGGACTCTTGATTGCGTCAGCCTCTACATCATTACTTCCACTGCGATTTTCCGATTCGCCTCGGCCACCCGCCAACCTTGTGCTCTATTGCCGAGCCCCAACGGTCTCGCAGGGTGCCGGTGTATGAAGCATGAAGAATAATGTGACATGGATTCTGTGCCTTCTGAGGCCATTCGGGATTGTCCATCGTGGCTCTTCATGGCTCTTGGCATGAGGTACATGTCGTGGTGTCAAGCTCGGCAATGTGATGCGACGTTGACTTTAGATTCGGGTCACGCGTGCTATTGTGCCATCCCCGATCTGGTTTTGCGACCAGATATTCAGAGGGACAAATCAAGCAGACTGTCTGGCGGCTAAACGTTTGTCACAGTCGCATTCGAATTTGGGGGGACGGGACCTCCAAGGGGAACGTGCTTTGACAGGAGCAACACTGACACGCTGCGTAATTACATAGTCCGATAAAAGCACGGACTAAAATGCCTAATTCCATTTCAGTTCTACGTAGGTGAAGGCCCTGGCCTCCCAAGGCAAAGAAGGGGCAGGCCGAGGAGCTACAAGATCCAGCAGGCCAGTCTGGACTTCAAAGCAACCAAGATGCCGCCGACGCTTCCTGCGAGCCAACGCACCGGTAGAAAAACCCCAAAAGGAGAATACGGCTAATCTGGTTTTTTTTTGATGGCATGTTTCACTCATCCTCGAGGCCACCACCGCCCCGCTGGGTACAGCAACCTTGGTTGCAAGGGCGGAGATGCCCCAGAGGAAAGAATTATGCAGGCCGCGCTGAAGAATTGCCAGATGTCATACATTCATTTGCCTCAAACCAGGGCTGTATGTAGTACAGATGGTAGAGAGCCGGTTTGATCATCCCGTCAACGCTCTGCCGGCACTTACAGGCAAGCAACAACTGTCATCACCCGAAAGCGATGTAGATAGCCCTGACGAGGGCGGTCAAATCACATGAGCATGATCTGCTACGATCTGATCACGAGGATGGTGGCATACGCAGGCACGTCAATAAAGCATATTGTAGAGCTGTATCCCGAGCCGTGTAACCTGCCCGAGTAGGTAGGAATCGTCATCTGGACTGAAATGCTGTAATCTAGCTTGCTATAGTCCTGGCAGCCAGGTAATCAAGAACCTGGCATCTCTTCCGCGGTTCCTGCAGGAAATCACGCATCTCCTCAAGTATGACAGACAGACAGACCCTCCAATTGACGACTCTCATCGGCATCACTGTGTCTGCGCACGAAAACGGAGCAATCTCTCCGCCTCACCACCATTTTACGACTCACGGCAGGGCCGCGGTCTTGAGATTTTTCGGAAATTGCACACGTCTATGCAGTGGCTACCTGTGAAGCCAATTTTTCTTTTCGCTTCCACGGACGCACGCTGAACAAAGAAACAGAGGCGGGCAGGGCCGACAAGAGCGGTCAAAAGCCTTGACATACCCTGCACTTGTCATTAATCAATGCCGGCTGCAAATGTCCGTCGACATCTGCGGGGCAATCTGATACCCGCAGACAAGTCGACTTTTCTCAACGCGGCAAGCATCTCATCGTTGTTGCATCAAGGGGCAGAATGTGAGCAAGGGGCCAGTAATCAAGTCTGAGTCTGATCGTGTCCCTTCAGACACCGACACTCAGAGCCGCTGTGAGGCAACTGGCGGACGGCCGGGTCAAAATGACCTTCATCATCAGTGGGGAAAGGGAGGGAGGGCTATTAACAGGTAGGTTGACGGCCTGCCAAGCGGCCCGACCTTGTCTGCATGGCAGAATCATGACTTGCAGTAGCAAAAACAAAAGCGGTAAAAGGGAATTCCAGAATGGATAATACGTGGACATGGCAAAGGAATAGAACGACAAAGTTCTAGCAAAGAAAACGCACATGGCCCCATCAGCCAACGGGCGTTGAGCCAGGGAGCCCATGTAGATATGCACTATGCAATGCACGGTGAGCTGGCGAGTGATGCGACGAGGCCTGAATTGATAAATTCGCGTCCATGTTGGGCAACCTGCACTGGCCTGAAAGCAATGCGTTCAGCCCGCTGGATCGTAGCTACCGACGTTGGATGGCGGCCCAACCTGGGGGATGGGAAGAATCGAGCGAGTTGTCATGTTTCCCGTCGTGACAACAGACTCAGCCCGACCCCGCGCGTTCTGCGTGTGTTCTTGTTCTGCGTTCTGTGTCAGACAGAAGAGAGCGCATGGAGATGGCCTTGCATTCCAGAGCGCACCGCACCTGTCCTGTAGCAGAGGAGCGTGCAGAAGACTACGAACTGCGCCAGTCTGTGCCACGATCACGAGGGGGATATGGCGACACAGAGGTCACGCCAGCAAAGGCAAAAGGGTTGGGGCTTGAGCTTGCGTCTATCGAGAGCCGAGCCGGGTTGGAATGAGTAACCTGTACACATCAGACAGTGTGCATCATCATCATCATCGTAGGTGTGCCGTGCCATGGCGCACCGTAATAAGTACACTGGTGCAGCGACACACGTGGGAAAAGAGGATCTCTGGCAGCAAGTGAACGGTTTTCGTCGCTCTTGCGAGCCCAATGGGAGACGAAAACACGAATCATCCAAACAGCCATGAATGGATTAATCCAAGCCACTGCGGGCGCGGCGCCCCGTCTCGACGCTCTTTGGGCCGTCGCGATTCCCCTTGACGGCAGCTTCGCAGATTTGGACCAAGCTGAGACAATGGTCAGAGATGGTCGATGAGGCGCGTCCAAAGATCCATAACGCGTGCATGTACAGCCAGATTTGTCTCTGTACATATACGTACAGACGAATGGATTGGACAACAGTGTCGCACCAAAGATGCCTGGTTCGACGGGTAGGTGCGTTTGAATAGAGAGGGGCGGACTTGAATGGATGGGGATATTACGGAGGATATGGACTCAGCCATTCCATTTTTTGCTTCTTTTTGATCAGTGCTGAATGGAGATGAAGGCGGGCGCTGACGTTTCGTCGTTTTAGTCCTGGCTCGTCGACAGGTTGTTGGTGGCTGGGCAGACTAGGCCAAAGCACGCAAAGCACACCAGGCACGATGCGGACGGCAAGCCGGCGGCGGCGGAGATGCTTGTCAGTTGCATGCAACATGGAGACCAACCAGAAAGGAAAAGGATGCAAGAAAGAGGCGCCCTAGCTGACGTAGCAGTGGTGGTGGCCTCTTAGAACATGACGGCGAATGGTGTCTCCTGTCATGACTCCAAGTGGGCAAGGCTAACAAACCGGGCATGCCTAAAACAGTCGTTGTTGATTGTACCAAAGCAAGGCACCACCGGAAATGCGTCGAAATGCGCGGCGGATCCCATACAAGTGAATTCGAAAAGAAAGGGGTAACCATTGGACATGGCAACGATGTACATACATACATACATACATACGACGCTAGCCGCGCCCTCTTCCGTCTTTGCGCAGCGGCTTCTTCCTTGGTTGCTTGGCGCAGCAGCTTGAGGACAGGACCAACTCAATCAAGTGGCTGGCCGTTGAGAGGGCGAGACAACTGACCAGGCTGACAAGGGTGTTGTGCGCGACGCCGCCGCCATGAACTGGAGGAGCCGGGGTTTGGTTGGCTCTTGGTTCCTCGCGGACTGCCAGCGCATAAGAATGCTATTTTTGCAGCCGCCCCCGTGATCTGGATGCACCAGGAATGCAGCACAGGGTGGCGGGCAAGGCAGGTACAGGTCGAGGACGGATGGAGATTCCGTCTCATGAATGCGCGGCATTTGGCTAGCTGTTCCTGTCGTGACGTTTCGAGCAAGGTCTCGTGCAGCATCGGAAGACTAGCTGTTGCAAGTAAATAGGGATAATATGGATGGGATGGATGCTGGTGTTGCATTCGAGGCGATTCGTACTTGGCGGGCAAGGCAGCGGGCAGTAAAATGCTGGTACTGGTAGATCGCCCCCTACCGACGGATACTTGTCGTACAACTCCAACTACTCCGTACTCAACTCAGTATTCGTCACTTCGTATCTCACTTGTGTCGTGTCTTGCACAAGGATATTATTACCAGGGTTCCGACAAGGATTGCGGTACCTATCGAATCGGCCCAGTTCGTGGTCGGATTGCTCCATAATCCTCCGGCCTTGACACTTGGCACTGACGACGGCACCATATCTGGACAATCTGTCCGGAGAAAGAAACCACAATGCATCATGAGCAAAGAGTTGCAAGCCGAAAACTCACCAGGTCCACCGGCCTGTTCGAGAGGAATGGGATTTCTAGATTTTGGTTCTTTCTGATGGCGCTCCGTATCAGTGTGACAGAGTACGGATACTGGGTAGGTGCTGTTGCGGCACAGAGCAAAGCCCCGCCATTGGCTAAAAGCTGCGCAAACGAACACCAGACGTTTCGGCTCGGACAGAGTAGGAACGGACGGGCAGTTATCGGGGGGGGGGGGGGGGATATTGGCCGCGGTTCTGCATCTATTGTACTCGTATGTAACCATAGGCCGACAAGAGATAGACAAGCAGGCTTGGCTGCCTCATCTGAGGGTTCACAGCGTGACGAGGCTGCTGCTTGTGGAAGCAAGGGATTGTGGCTGCTGAGAAAAAAAGCAAACGCCAGAGCATTGGAAGGCTTCAACTGCACGTCGCATCTGCCCCAGCGTTCAACGAGCACTGCCAATAAGTGGTAAGTAGACCGAAATCTAGATGTAACCGAGGGCCTGAATTCCCTCTGTGTCCTCCTGCGTGGCAAGGACGGTTGAGTGGTGTGACGGATGGGACTGGACCAGCAGGGTTGATGCCAGCTCGTTGCAGCTCACCAGGAGCGCGAGAGTGTTGTCCTGTATGGCGAGAGTATCTGACGTGGAGCTCGGCAAAGATAGAGTTGCAAAGTGAGAGGAATTACTGGTCCGAGACGGCGACGAGGCTTTGCGGCGACTGGCTTGGTGCTTCATCAAGGACCGTGGCGTGGGGGGCGAGGGAGGGAAGAGGACACTCCGTACGGATGTACAGTGGTGAAAGTGATATGTAGCATCAAGCTGAAGGCATCTAACTATCTGGTGGGGTGGGTGGGCAGCTCTGGCGAAATTGGTAGTTGTACCTGAGATGAGAGTGCTGACCGCACAGCAGACGATGTAGAGGTACACCGGATCAAGACATCTTCACTCATGTGCTTGATCAGTTGTGCCTTTTCTCGTTGACTTTTAGCAGGCGGTGCCAAACGGAGACCAGCAGCGAGTCCCCACTCGGCAGGCAGTTGACGACCGACGGCACCATCTGCATGAGCAGGTATTTGCTGCTGCAAAAGGTGGTTGGGGAGGTACTTGGATGCTGAGCTAGCGAGATAATGAAAGCCGGCCCAGCCCCAGTGGCTCTTCTCCTCGATCGCCGCAGCCCTCAACGGCCCACTCAGCTGCAGCTGCACCTGGCGCAGCTGGGCGGTCCCTATTGGTCCCGGGCAGGACACCGGGGCCTGTTGAAGCTTCACCGCTTCTTTGTCGGCCACGGGGACTGAAATGCTTGGCTTGGTATGGATCATATGGAGGTTGCTGGTCTGCCAGGTCTGCCAGTTAGCACGGTGCTAAGGTAGTATTGTCCTGGGGTCGGCTTCCTCTTATTATGCTCGCTGTTTCTTGTTTCTCTTGTGTCTCGCGTATCCGTAGGATGCACGGCCACAAAGCTGTAATTCACTGTAGCACGCACCTGCACCTGCACTTGACCAGCACCAGCCGACCAGCGGCGCCACCCACCCACCAAACGCCTCCCACACAACCTGCTGCTGTAAACCCCCCATCTCCCCCTCCTTGCACCACCTGTTTTACGATTTTTACGATTTTTACCCTTGGCTGGTGGTACCTCTTCAACAATCAATAGCCAGCTTTTTCTGCAATTGCCAGCCCAGCTTCAACCTGCCCCCGCCGCCGCCCACCGCCGCCACCAAGAAAACCCTCGTCGCCAAAACCCACTCCCTTCCCCGGCCCTGGTCTCTTCTTCTCTCCCCCGGCCCTGCAACTAGAAATCTCTATCTTACACCATACCCAACAAGTTCATCGTCGGCGAAAGAGCGGTGTCATCCGCTGTTCTCTTCTCGCTTTCAACACCGCTTCGGTTCAATTTTTGTCTTTCCTATATGCTCCTCCGTCCTCCTGTTTTCTCCCTTCTCTCACAATGACCCTCGACTTCAATTCGAATGGCGGGGGAGATGCCTTGCTTGCCTTGAACTTTGATCCTCAGAGCCACCACCCGCAGCAACATCAGCAACATCAGCGACAGCATCACAGCAACACTCAAGCACAATCACATACACACGCCCACGCTCACGCTCACGCCCACGCTCACGCCCACGCTCACGCCCACGGCCACGCCCATGCCCACGCGCAAGCTCAGGTTCAAGCCCAGGTTTACGGATACACAGCTTCGACTCCCCAACCCGCTCCTGCCGTTGCCGCCACTGCCGCCTTCATCCCCCAGCCGCGCATTTGGCCTATTCCAATCGACATGGCCTCATCCAGTAGCCCTCCCGGCGCCATCGCCAGCTCACCCGAGGACCCTCACATTCACTCGCCGCACTCTCACGCCTCGAGCCCTAACAGCATGCACTCGCCCATACATAGTCCGCCATTCCATCATCACGTCAATCCTTTGACCGACTGGGCTCTCCAGCAGCAGCAGCAACAGCAGCAGCAGCAGCAGATGGCAACTGCTGCCCCCCACGATCATCACGATCTTAACCAGATAGATCTTGCTCAGTTCATACAAGATCCATCACTTCTCAACTTGAACGGCCTTCCTCCGGCTTTCGCTACGAATCCCATGGATTATTTGCCCGCCACCACACAGGCTGCCATTCAGCAGGCCAGTCTACTCGATTCTACGTTCCAATCCATACCTCCCATGGATCCTACAACACATGCCATGCACTGGGGTAGCACCGGTATGGAGAGCTGGCAAGAATTCGCAAATACTCTACCGATGGATAGCCTCGCCAGGATGGGCAGTGTCGGTAGCAATTCACCCACCGGGACATATCTCGAGGTTCTGTCCTTGCCTTCATCTGTCGGTGACGGCTGGGCCATGGTTGACTGGGGGCATGGACACCACAATGTTGAACCATTCCCCCAAGCACACAATACCCATGCCATCTTCAATCCCTCTCAAACCCTCCACCTCCGTACAAATTCAGACTCCTCTGACGGTGCGAACTCTCTGGACTTCGGCAGTTTCGAAGAGATTGCTCCTTTCCCCTACTCCCCATTCTCCCCGGAGTCCGATGGCCACGGTGACGCCCACAACCATCGTAACTGCTTCTCTGGTGAGAGTTACCACACCCACTCTCACGAAAGCGTCTCTCCCAGGGCCGTCCCTGCCGTCGTTCCCGTGAAGATGGAGAACGCCGTTGTCGTCAAGACTGAGGGAACAATCCGCCACAGCCCCGGCAGCGGTGCCGGTACTGGTGCTACCACTCCACCGTCCACATCCGCTCCCTCCTCCCGCAGAAACTCTGGGCCTCGCAAGAGTCCCATCGCTAAGGCTCCTAAACCTGTCGTTCGTAGAACATCTACCGGCAAGAAGGATGGCACTGGCGAGAAGAAAGTCGGTCGCAGAAAGGGCCCACTCCGGCCTGACCAGCGCAAACAAGCCAGCGAGATCAGAAAGCTTCGTGCATGTCTGCGCTGCAAGTTTCTCAAGAAGACTTGCGACAAGGGCGAACCTTGTGGCGGCTGTCAGCCTTCGCATGCCCGACTGTGGCAAGTGCCCTGCACGCGTATCGATATCAAGGATATCGGGTACTTTATGAAGGACTGGAAAGCCGATCACGAAAGCTTCATGGCTGCCGGTCTGGCAATCTACAGCGTCAAGGGCTTTGCTGCCAAAGAAAGTCTTATGTGGATTACCCACGGTTACGGCTTTGCCCTGCCCATCATGGTGCGTGAGGTATTTGTCAGCGAGGATAGTGGTCTCAACATCGAGTGGCGTGAAGCCCCCAGCGTCAATGAAGGCTCTCACGACTTTGAAATACGCAGTGAGAGGCTGGATGTCGGTGCCGAGGGGGTCAACAGTGCTGCTCTGTCCGAGTATCTTGACAAGCACATCGAGGGCCCCTTTGAAGACTTCATCGATGACCATTTTGAAGGCACTCCTTTTATCACGGAGATTCTCAAGACCGCCCACCGCTACTACGTCAAGGAAAAGATGCCCGTCATTGGCAAGGCTCTTAAGTTGGTGCTCGCTTACAACCTTACCATGCACATCACCATGGTTGAGAACCAGGGCTCCGAGGTCCAGCTTGACAGTCAGATTGAGGATGCCGAGTCCAAGTACTACGGCCGCACCGTCGCCCCTATGATGGTCAACTTCCAAATCAAGTATGCACTGGCGGAGATGTGGCGCGAGCTGCAAAAGGATATTCTCGAGGAGCTCTCTTCCCTATACTCGGGAGTCTACAGTGGCGAGAAGATGAAGAACTGGCCCACCATCTTCATGCTTGCCTCCATTCTGCTTGCTGTCTGGGAAGAGATGCAGTTTGATTGCCACTATCGCGTTCCCGACCCGGCAGCGGTGAACAAATTCTGCACAGACATGGAAACCACCCCTGTTGGTGTGATTGTGGGCCTGTTCCACGCCATTTCCCAGAAGCTTCCCGCTTTTACGGAATGGGACACGGCTCAACACGGGCAGCTGCTTCATAACAATGTGTCTGTCTGCGAGGCTATGACTGAGGTTCGCCAGCACGTCGTCAAGCACGGTATGTCACCCCGTCTCGTAAAGTAGAAGCAAACATGTGTGTCACATCAACTAACGCTCTAACAGAGGCATACCTGCGCACGCGCAAGGAAGAGGCCAGCTTTGACCCGACTGATTTTGACTCACTGTCGAACAAGTTCCTATCCAAGCTTGTTATCAAGGCCAACTAGACGGTGATTCTCGCCACCGTCGGGGCTGATGAATTTCCTTTGTTCTATCTTTGCACAACTCTCTAGCGATGGCGTTGCTTTTTTTCCTCATCCGAGCGATTGATGACCAATTTCTTGAACCGCGGCTACTTGAGAACCGACAGTATTACTATGTGCTGCACTCTTATCTACTTCTCTTCTTTGGGACGATCGCGACGACTACAGTTGTTCTCTGAAGTTATGAACGCACGTTGACATAACGGCCTCGACACGACCTTTTACTCTTCCTACGAATGTATGACTTTAAGAAGACGACATCATTTATTTATCTATTTATTGCATCAGAGCTTTTTTCTTTTGGAGACACGAATCTATGCGAACAGCGGCTGGATGGTTTGGACAATTTATTTTCTTTTTGCATCTCGACGCATTTACGGAGTGGGAGGCGGGAACGGATATGTTACAAGTTAGATGGAATATGGACATGGGGCTAGACTTTGAAATGAACCATCATTGTGCCCCTCCACATTTCGGCAATCCTGCATTTGAAGTCTGTAGCCAATGTTACAGTCACTGGTCATACTTGCTCCAGGGAGCATTGTAAGAAATGAGCATCGTAATGATCAATCATTATGCTTGCCGTCACTCTTCTTGAAACGCATAATTCATGAGACTGTAGGGCCGTGTTGGCGATAATATCCACTTGAAGCGGCCCCCCCCGCAAGCTGTTCCTTGCACTGCTGCCCCATTCTGCAATGATGAATGGATCGAGGTACCGCTGGACGTAGAATAATTGTGAAGCGCGTAGAGAGTCAGATTGCTTGTCCTCGTTTTCATGTAACCAAGAGAGTCTGCGACACTGTCGGGCAGGGGCCGCAGCGGTGTGGTGTTGCCAGTTGCGCGTCTCGGACACTGAATCAAATGACGCTGCTACTTTTAGTCTCGGCGCTCTGGCCTGGGGCGGATCGCGACGCTAGCATATGCGGGAACCCCGCGCCCGACTGTCGTCTCTTCGCAATCCAGCCTTGGTTGGTTTGTGCGAAAAACTTTGCAATGCGGTGGTTTGCACTCCCAAAAACATACCCTGTCATTCTTCTAGGCAGTTTTTGGGAAGAGGTGAATCAAAGTTTGGTACCTGGAACTGGCGCAGTAAAGGGCAAGGCCAACGCCGGCTTCGGCACGGTGCAACTTGTGGCGCAACGGCCTCCGAGTCAAGGTCGGTTAGTGGGATACCTTGAGGTCGTGAAACTCCCAACCACCCAAAAATCTCGGAGTTGCATAGAGACTGGTTGCTCCGAGCGATATGGCAAGTAGTCATATGACCGTACTATTCTCTTCCTTCTTTTGAGAGATTCCTGACACTTTTTGAGACTGAACGGCGGCCTCGCGACAAAACGGCGTTCCCCTCCCTTTCACCTCGGTGGCAACAGCCCCACCAGAAGCGGCGTTTGTTCATGTTCACAGTAGGTACTTGCCGTTTCATAGTTCTTACTAGTAAATGCTTGTACCGGAAACGTCACCCGCCACAAAGATAACGCAGGCAAGGGTGAGCCCAGCCTCACGGTTCTGGAGCCTTCTGTGACCGCCTGCCCAGGTTGGCAAAGCGAGCAGGCACGTTAGCGCCTTCGCTGATGAATCATGCGCCTGGGCTCGTCATCCCAGGCTGCACCGCCCCGCCACTCTCCATGTTCCCGCTCTCACATAAAGCCGTTTGCCTCCCCTCTCGCTTGCCGCTTCCTTCCTCCGTCATCATCTCTTTTTCATCACCTCTATCGCCCTCTTCATCCACCTAGGTTAAGAAAACACCAGAACAATCAACCCACATCGTATTCACACTCCGACACCATGCAGATCTTTGTCAAGACCCGTAAGTTGCACGACACTGCCGGTGGCCCTCTTTCTGTCATCGCTGCGTACTAACCCTCCTTCTAGTCACCGGCAAGACCATCACTCTTGAGGTCGAGTCGTCCGATACCATCGACAACGTCAAGTCGAAGATTCAGGATAAGGAGGGCATCCCTCCCGACCAGCAGCGCCTCATTTTTGCTGGCAAGCAGCTCGAGGATGGCCGTACCCTGTCCGACTACAATATCCAGAAGGAGTCTACTCTCCATCTCGTCCTCCGCCTTCGCGGTGGTATGCAGATCTTCGTCAAGACCCTGACCGGCAAGACCATCACCCTCGAGGTGGAGTCTTCTGACACCATCGACAATGTGAAGTCGAAGATTCAGGATAAGGAGGGCATTCCTCCCGATCAGCAGCGCCTCATTTTTGCTGGCAAGCAGCTCGAGGACGGCCGTACCCTTTCCGATTACAACATCCAGAAGGAGTCTACTCTCCACCTTGTCCTCCGTCTTCGTGGTGGTATGCAGATTTTCGTCAAGACGCTCACCGGAAAGACCATTACCCTGGAGGTCGAGTCCTCTGATACGATCGACAATGTCAAGTCCAAAATTCAAGACAAGGAGGGTATCCCCCCTGACCAGCAACGTCTCATCTTTGCTGGTAAGCAGCTGGAAGATGGTCGAACCCTCAGCGATTACAACATTCAGAAGGAGTCCACCCTTCACTTGGTTCTGCGTCTCCGTGGTGGTATGCAAATTTTCGTCAAGACCCTGACGGGAAAGACGATTACTTTGGAGGTCGAGTCCTCGGACACGATTGACAATGTCAAGTCCAAGATTCAGGACAAGGAGGGCATTCCTCCTGACCAGCAACGTCTCATCTTTGCTGGTAAGCAGCTGGAAGATGGCCGCACCCTGAGCGACTACAACATCCAGAAGGAATCCACCCTTCACTTGGTCCTGCGCCTTCGCGGTGGCAATTAAGAAGTGAATGTGATTTTCTTTCTTAGTTTTTGGAATGGCGTTGGGACACCACAATAAGCGGCGGGCACAGCCTAAGCCATGTTGTATTTATATTTAGCTATACCAACTGTGCAGACAGCGAGAATAGCGCTGCACAAATTCATAGTTTTACAACTTGACGTTGTGTGCGTTCTGTGAAGTGATGCGTGACGTAGGCAAGTTGCGTTGTTTGTTTTGACCACGAACGATGACACTGGACATGTACAGTCTTTCAATGACTCCACCAGTGACATGTTGTGACCCGGCTCGCTGTGATGGTGGGGCTGACGAATTGTTTTCTAGCTCTCTCTCCGTTGAAGAGGCAGAAGCTCTCCCACGCATTTTCACGACAGCATCAGCTCATGGTTAATCACTACTATTCTATGCGACCCCAGCTGCTTAGTACGGCATACGCGACTGAGAGTAATGATCCTCATATCTTCGCCACGCGAGTCCGGTCCGCTCTACTTTTAATAAGGTTTCGAGCCTTAGTCGAGCAGCGTCGGACTCTTTCTTTCTCATCTCCTGAAAACTAGAGATCGACAATCAGACTTGGTCATGCCTTCATACTTTTATCATCTTAAATTTGAGCTGTATCCGACCAGAGACCCGAGTGCAACACAAGACACCACCGACAGCGACGTGTGGCTCCCGACTGCACACACGAGTGTGTTTGACGATTTGCCAGCGCACGCTACACGAATCGACGGAGAAACCACCGCACGAAGTGGCAATTCCTCCAAGACATCTTGCGACTGGCGGTTCGACTGCGTGATAATCGAGACGATCGACCCGGTCGAGATCATGACCGCCGCAGACGGCGAGAACAGCAAAAGTGGTGCGGTGACTGCGCCATCCTTGGGGCCAAACTTTTCCGGGCCAGGAACGGCAGTCAAGGCGAAATGCGTGCGATTAGACAATCACATTACCAATGTTGGCTGGGGCGTGGTTCACTTTTACCGCGACGAGCAGGAGAGCCCTGAGCTGCGGGTGCCAGAAAACCAGCAGATTGTCGGCGAGTACGAAGATTGCACAACGCTGTGCATACCCGCGGTGCCGGCATACATGACGCCGGGTGACCTATGGGGATTCATCGGTGATCGGTGGCGCGATGATGTTATACACTGCCGCACCGTTATGACATCTAACATGAATCGATACTTGGCGCTGCTCAAGTTTCGCCACAGCAAGGTAGCCAGGGAGTGGCAAAGACAGTTTGAAGGCGCGGTGTTTACCATGATGGAGGTATGTCCTGAGCGCTAGGCACCCGCGGGAAGTGAATGCTGTTGCTGACCTGTCTACAGCCGGAGACTTGCCACGTCGTCTTTGTCAAGAGTATAACCTTTGAGACACCGACACCGGCCATCAACAACGAGACAGTGGCATCTTCCTCGTCTACCGTCATCTTTGAAACTCCGAAGCTATTTCCACCACCAATGCCAGATCTTGTTGAATTGCCAACTTGCCCCGTATGCTTGGAGCTCCTGGATGAAACAAGTGGCATCATGACAATCCCATGCGCGCATGTTTTCCATTGTACATGTCTGGAGAGCTGGAAAGGTGGTAGGTGCCCCGTCTGTCGATTCGCCAATACGACGCCCGGTGTAGGGCCTGGGATGAGCCCCTTCAGTCGACCGTTCGGCTCGGACGTGTCCAATCTGTGCAACATCTGCGATTCCACCGAAGATCTGTGGATATGCCTTATTTGTGGGTACGTGGGATGTGGACGGTACAAAGGCGGCCACGCCAAAGATCACTGGAAGGACACATCGCACTGTTTTGCCCTTGAGCTCGAGACGCAGTACGTCTGGGACTATGCAGATGACGCATGGGCGCACCGTCGGATCCGCGAGAAGGGCGATGGTAAATTGGTAGAACTTCCCCGACGCAGCGGAAATGGAATGCCGTCGGCAGCCGC
Source organism: Cordyceps cicadae (assembly GCA_002968875.1). NCBI lineage: Eukaryota > Fungi > Ascomycota > Sordariomycetes > Hypocreales > Cordycipitaceae > Cordyceps > Cordyceps cicadae. The sequence goes on along the minus strand of MWMN01000003.1, from coordinate 156,624 downwards.
GGACGAGGAAATGGTGCCGCGTGCCAAGTTGGATAACATGGGTTTTGAGTATACGCATCTCATCACCACGCAGCTTGAGTCGCAGCGCGCATATTACGAGGACCTGTTGCACAAGGCCGTTGCCAAAGCATCCAAGGCGGCGGCGACGGCAGAAACCACGACACGGCAAATGGCGGCTACAACGGAGCAGCACAGCGCGCTTGACGACAAGTTCCGGACACTGAGCCTGGAGACGGTGCCGCAGCTGGAGAGGGACCTGGAGCGGGAGCGCAACAAGTCGGCCAAGAGCGAGGCGCTGGCGCGGAACCTTGGACGGTCGCTACAGGAGGAGAAGCGTGTTAGTGAGGGCCTGCTGAAGCGCGTCGAGCACCTCGGCGCGATAGGGGAGGAGACGAGGCGACAGCTGGAGGCGCTACGACAGGAGATGGAAGAGATGAAAGAGATGAACCGCGATCTGAGTATGTTCATCTCGGGACAGCAGAAGCTGAAGGAGATGGAAGAGCAGGGCCAGTTGGAGGAGGGTGAGCTGGCGGACGGGAGCGCGAGCGTGCCAGCAGCGAAGACGCGACGGAAAGGGAGGCGTTAGAAGAAGCGGGTGTTTTGGATAGATTGCATTGGTGCGAGTTGAATATAATTTACTCGTTTAGCGAAGAATGACAACGGTTTCTAACGTGAGCATGTCATTTGTGTCTAGTCAGCGTCCAGGTAAAAAGCAGACAAGGGAGAAAGGCATCGCAGGCCCTTCCTTACCCACAGTTCCCGGCCGAGATGAATTGATTAACAAGACAAATTCGTCCAAAACTCCGAGCTTGCCAAAGATCAAACGAAAAAATCTCAAAAAAAAAAAAATTGCTTGTGACAGCGGCCCGCCTCGGCGGGCCTGGCCGGCTTTTTTTTTTTTTTTTTTTTAGGAGCCCCGCCAGCGCCAGCCCGGCACAGTGGGAGGCCCGGAATCTTCGGCATCAGGGCCGTCGGAGGGGGTGCGAGAATCAAGGTTAGGCAAAGCAACAAAGAGAGAAAACGTATCGCCTTGAAAATAATTGCTGCACAGACTGGTTTGATAGACAGGGGTGATGGATGTATGTGTATGCATACCGAATAACATGCCCAGACAAGTTCAAGTGTAGGCACTGCGGGGGAGACCGGAGACGATTTGGGAGGGGTTGTTGTGGTTGTGATTGCAACTGAGGTCTCAAGAAGGGTAGTCGAAGAAAGAAGAAGAGCAGACAAGACCGTACAAAATGCTGTGACACATTGCGTTTTTCTGGCTCGCCTCGGTGCCGCGGGAGACGCCCGCGGCACGGCAATCTTTACGACGCCATGCCCTCGCGCCGGTCGTCATGTCCGTTTCCAGCATGCCGAGGCCGCTGATGGGGTTTTGGCAGGAGGGGGGGGGGGGGGGG
>MWMN01000003.1:109956-145597 GCA_002968875.1 Cordyceps cicadae | reverse complement strand
CCAAACCAAAAAAAAAAAAAAAAAACAACAACAACCAATAGCAGCATTTCACTTCTTTCCACATCTGTCCCCGATCCGCATCTCGTTTTCAGCCTTGCACATCCGTGTCTCATCAAGATTCTTCCTCGGGCTTGACAATCTTAATGTGCTGCTCGTAGAATTGGAGCATCTGCGAGTCTATTAGCATGCTCCGTCTCACCCCTTCTCCTCCATCGTTCAACGCTCACCTTTTGTGGGCACTTTGCGTAAATCACCTGGGTGGTGTGCTTCGTCTTCTTGCCGTTCTTCCACACCAGGTAAACCATCAGGTTCCCCGAGCCCTCGTCGTGGCAGGCGTCAATCGTCTGAATCGCGTCCTCCCACGAACCGGAAGGCGGGCTCCACGGCTTCGTTGATGCAGGCGGCGTCGATTGACTCGGGTGCGCCCCGTTGCTCTTGCGTGATCGCTTCGTCGGTGTCGGGTCCACGGACGTGACACCGCCAGCTACCGCCGACGAGCCTTTGCGCCCGCGCTTCTTGCCCGACAGCGCCTTGGCCGTCTCCTTGAAGATGTTTTCGCGCCCGCCAATCTTGTTAAAGTACTCCTCGAGTATCTCATTGGCCGATTCCCTGATTCCAGCGTTAGTAAGACCTCGGCTCGGTTCGTTCTCAGTTGTGCGTCGGGTTCGGGGAATGCGCACTCGAGGTTCAGTTCCGGCTCCCATGTCATGTCCGCCTTCTTTTCGTAGCCTTCCCACTTGACATGAAACTTCAGTGTCCCCTACACCAGTCAATTAGCACATTGCGCTCCGGGGCTCCTATGCGATTCAAGACTGCGCATACGTCTTCGTCAATCATGTGCTTTTTGATGGCTTCGACAATGTATCTGCGAGTCGGATATCAGTATCGGTTAGGAACGTCCTCGTTTAGCAGCGTAACATACACGTCCTCGTCGCCCTCGTCGCCCTCGTCATCATCATCCTCGTCGCCGTTCTCAGCGCCGGTGGTCTTTGCTTCTCCGCTTTGTTCTTCTCCCTCGTCTTCTTCGTCCTGGTCATCTTCTACATCGACCGATGTAGGCTTGGCCGCAGCTGCCGCCCGTCGCGCTGGGCGAGCCTCGCCATCTTCGTCTTCGCGCCAGCTTGCGACAGGCAGGTGAGCGTCCACGTCGGAGGACTCGTCATCACTGATCGCTACAATCCCACCAAGAAAAAAAAAAGTCAGCGATTTCGCGCACGGACCGAATATTGAGAGAAACGCGCATTTGACGGTCGATTGGCGCGTTTCAACGCGGGCGTTTCCCTCTCCGAGTCGCCTCCGAACCACAAGCGTTGCGCGTTGGGAGTAGGAAAAGCGTAGACGTACCCGGTGGCATCGTGGGCGCTTCGGTATTCTTCGAAAAAATATTCCCCAAAAGTTTCGAGAGGCTCATATGCAGCCCTGACAGGATGGAGAGAGGATGGCACTGGGAACTGGGACGAGCGGTGCTATTTCCAGTCGTGACTGCGTGATGCCGCGTCTCGTCGCATCGCGCGCGAGTTGGAATGGCTGGGCGAGGAAGAAGGCGATTGGACTGGGTCACGTGCACGCACCCATTTTTTGGTCGTGGCAACTTCTCACCAGCAAACGGAGAACAACCACTATCAAACGGGCATGAGAAACCAGATTATTAATGGCATGAAGAATGTTGATACCGTGCATTATACGCTGTCGCTCTATTTCAATTTTCTCTGCTGTGGCTTGCTCGCCCCTCTTATAAATGCGGCTGCGTTGAACTGGTATCGTCGAGTTTCGCAATTCATGGCAACGCAACCAGTAGGGCAACAACTGAAGGTGAACTAGAATACTGGTTACTCACTCATCATTGCAATTCTCAGGGATCTTGGAAATTTAGTATCGGGTTGATTGCGCCTTAGTTTAGACTGCAACCGTCATGACACCCACCGAACGACTTCAATATATTCCACCTCTGCTTCCCACATTCTTACACAATGGAGTACTGCCGCCCCTCGCCTCTCAAGCCTCTGCAGCGGCTACTTTCATCGTTTCACGCCTTTCTTTCGTTCCCCCAAGCACACCCGCCGCTCCACAAGTTGATTCTATAACTGCACTGGCTTGTGTATCGTCGTCGCCGTCGCAGAATGGTATGCGGACCGCGGGTTGATGCATCCCGCGGCGGATCCATGCATTTTGGAGCCTGAATTTGCTTAGCAGAGCGACCTGAATGGCCTTCACCGAGAGCCGCCGAATTTTACTTTGCGCGCAGCCGTAACAGTCGAACGGCGAATCTTGCCCGAGGGCATGCTGGGTATCATTGATCTGCGAACCGGCGCGCGGGAGCCGTGCTGTGAACTAAACATCCAAGTTCCGGCCATTGGGTAATGTAATTTCTGTTCCAAATATCAACATCTAGGGACGAATATAGCTGCTGCGAGATTAAACACTAATCACGCACTGGAGCACGACCGCCGGTCTGCTCAGTCCATCGAGCGAATACGCCTGGTTGTGAACCGTGGAGCGCATACAGTGAGTGTACTGATGGATCGATGCGATGGAGAGCCCGTTTTGAGATGGACGCTCCAGATACATTACATCACAGGGTTCCCATACTCATTTCCTTGACTGATTGCTAAAAAAAAAAAGTTTTCAATACAGTCAACGCCATCAGTGCAGTTCCAACCCAGCAGCATGCATTTCGGTGCTCTCTGGTGGCTCCCACGTGGATCTGAACAATGGAACGGGCCAGCCCGTTATTTAAGCCGCCCGCCCTGCCCGAATACCTAATCAAACATTCGTTGCTGCAGCTTTCCCCGTCTTTTTCTTGATGCCTCTCACCCCCTGTGATAAACATATACATTGCATCTCTCGTGATTACGCCACCGACTCGGCGTTGCCCCTGGCCCCCTGCGTCAAGCCACCCGCTAGACAGCCTCATGCTGTTTCCTCTTCAAAAATTTTTTTTCGATATGGCTTCCGCGTATCAGGAAAAGAGGATGCAGACAGTGAGTGCGGTAGAACAGTTTGCCCATATGTACGACCCCCAATGGCTGCCAGTGTCGGCTTCTGCCATGCCATGAAGCCCAGCCGCAAAAAATCACTCCATTCCAAATCGCAATGCGCACCTTCTTGTACAGGCCTTCCAAATGACCGATGACCACCATGGCTCGACTACTCTGACAGTTCTCCTGCCGTCTGCCAAGCTCGATGGACCTTTTGCAACACCTCGCTGATCACCCCCTCCCTGGGCCACTTCACTTGGTTAGCACAGTGTGCAATGTTGCAATCTGTGGCACCGCCGTCTTCGATCTGCATTATTCGTGCGCTGTTATGGCTGAGCTTCCAGCCTCCCCATGTAAGCCACAGATCAAGACCCCGAGCCTGTCCCAGACCTGGCATTGCCTGTTACAGGCTGCCCGGCATAGGCTGGGTGACGCTGTTGCCCTTGGCTGCGCTGTCGGTAAAGTTTCTTGCATAGTGGGATGGTCACCTGACTGCTTCAATTTTGTTAGCAGCTGGTTCTTTGGCAACGTGTTTATGCTGTCGTCAACGCCGCTTGCAAGCTTATTGATGAAGAGCAGCGTGGGTTGCCAGATTGTTAGTACGCAAAACCAACACCAAGAACTTGTCGATTCTTGCTGTGATGAAGACACCAGGTTAGCAACAACTGTCTCTTTGTCAAATTAGCTGCATCATGTCTGGCAAGGTTTGCATTTCAGCGCATGGGTGGGGGACATTTTGACCGTAGCTTTCAGACCGTGGCGGACAGAATTTACACGAATCATAGAAGCCTTGGAATATCCCCAGGTATACCGCACGAGCAACTGATCTTCACGACACCATACGCTGCCCCCACGTAATACGTTTACGGCCAAGTCTGTACGAATTGCCTGTACGACTTGGAAAGTTGGTCATGGTAGCGAAGAGGGGGAGCTGCGCCTCACCTTGATGCTCCTGCTAGTTATCGACTTCCTCTCGCATTATTAGGACGTGAAAAGGGCCACAGACGCCTAGTCAGTGCCATCCATGATTGGTGAGTCGACACTGTCTGCGACGCTAGTGCCAGGGGCCGATGTAGATGAAAGCCTTCCCTTTCTCTCCGGGTTGCTTCTGTCTGTCTTGTGGCGGTCGGTCGCTGCTGTTGTTGATTTATATGTCCAAGAGTGTAGTCTCATTGCCCTGACGGGAGCCTGCTTGACTCGGTGTGGAGCGTCTCTGTCGTACAAGGATAGCCTGGCCGCTTCATAGAAAGCACGGAAGAACAGCGGGAGAAGAAACAATTCATGCACTGATTCCCCGCAGTTCCGCACAGAGGCCTTTTGCGGCATTTCAGCGCTGACCGAGCTTCAACACTAATCAGAATAGTTGTTGCGTTGGGTTAATCAAAGCTGGCCGACTCCCCATCACCCTGATCCTCCCCTGCACAGGAGCGGCGTCCCGACTGCTGGGGCTGGTTGCGGCATATGTTACCTCAACTCAAGACAAGCCTCGCCTTGCTGACCGTTCCTCCGATGTATTCCTCAATGCGATCACAAGTCGATGAGTATCAGAGTATACGCCCAGGTATTGTCATAGCGCACCGAGAAGAAAGGCCGTGTGTCTGTAGCCTGGTCATGTTCGACGTGGCAAAACTCTGACGAGATATATAGTCTGGAGAACTGCCCTGGCCATCCGACCCCAGTTACCATTCAACCCCCAGTTACTGCTTGGCTCTGACAGCACGGTCGTTGGCCGCAACCTTGGCACCAGAGACGTAGAGAAACAATCTGGGATAGTCTTGCAAAAAGCTGCCCCCCCCCCCCTTTCAGCGGTTAACAGCATTCGTGGTTCAGAGGGGCGTAGCTAATAAGCCCCTTGTCAGATAAAGAGACTGGACGCTTCTTTGAGGGCTCAGTCCTAGCCATCCCGGGCCCATATGCAGGCGGGCCTGCATGTGCAGGTGCAGCAAATTACCAGCATGCAGCTCTGCATACGCCAGCTCAGTTTTATTAGGGACCGTCTTTTGTTTGTGAGATGGAGAGGCGCTAGGAAACCGGCTAGACAAAGACGAAGGGGCACAAACTTGAGCACTTGAGAGCGGATGTAGCGACAACGACCTGATTTTGAGATGGAAGATGCTGCCAGAGGAAATTAAAGAGTATGACAAGAGACATGAAGAAGAAGACTTGTTGGCATGTGGAGGATTGTAGCGTGGACACCAAGAGCCGGAAACGATCGGCGACTGGCGGCGGGTGTCAGGCTGGCCCCGCTAGCGGCTGCTCCTCCTTGTTTAACGGGAGGCTTGTTCCTGTGCATTGTGCAGGTCAAGGGGCTACCGCCTCTGATTTTCAGCCGACGCACGCAGTGGCAGAGGCGTGCATGAGGGCTTGCTGAGGCTCGTCTCGTCATAACCTAGGCGGCCGAGGTTATCTATATCCATAGGTGTGGTGCTTGTAGGTGGTCCATCCGCGGTCCACTCGGTGTGAGTTGTATCGTCTGGAAGGCGAGAGGGACACAGCTGGAGAGCAGTGAACAGGTTGGCTAGAAGGTCGACGATATCGGGGCAGCCACGCTGGCGGCCATGCTGCTGCGTATGTATGGGCTGGCTCGCTTTTCTTGCTCGGGTTTGTTGCAATATACTATTTATTAATAAACCAGCTGCAAGTCGGGCATGTGGCTTATCGATTTAGCAAGCAGGCAGCCCTAGTGGCTGGGCCAACCCAGGCATCGCGGTCCAGCTAGTCGGGGTCCAGCTAGTCGGGTGTGAGGCGGAGATGGGAGCAAGGCATCTAGGGACTTTGGGGAGAGTCGGAGCGGGCGTCCAGCACATGGCATGTAGCTGTAGGAAAGTTGGAGCTGAGATTGTCCGGAAGCACTGGACACGGGAGGCTGCATGTCTCTGCTGCGTCTCTCTCCCATTCTCTCTCTCTCTCCGGTTGGCCCCGCCATGATAACCAGAGGCAGGCCAAGGCGGCGAGGGGCGAGGCTGTGGGAGTCAGAGAGCAGGGAGAGTCGGCTGTGGGTGTTTGGCGTGTCTGGTGTCTGGTGTCTGGTGGCGGTGGTCGTCGTCTTGTTGTATTGCAGACAAGCCGGTGCGGTGGTGGCCATGGCATGGCAGCCTGCTGCGGGTATCGACAGCAAGCAATGCGGCAAATAGGCAAGGAGCCGGCCAGCAATGGAGGCAGAAAAAGCTCGGGATCTCGAAGCAGGCAAGGCAGACATGCCGGCATAATGGTAATCAAAATAGCGGCCCCTTTGGGAGGCCATTGGCGCATGTATGTCCTTCTCTGGCTGGATGCCTACCACCGGCCAAGTGAGGCGACCAGCGCGAAGCCTCAGCAAACGCCCACACCATCTCGGTAGACAAGGTATGAGGTAGGGAGGGAGTCGGGAAGAGGAATGAGGAACGAGGAATGGGGAGGTATCGTACACAGGTCGCGGCACCCGCGATCAGACACACCGTCTCCCGTCCGGCTCCCGTGTTCTTGTTTCCCTACCCCCATTTTCCATTTCCGGCTATCCGTTTCGCAGGCCGATGGTGCATGGCGGATGCTTGCTGTCGTTGTCACCTTGGCTATCACTTGTCATTGTCTTTGCTCTCTGGCCATTGATTGATCTCGCTCGGCCCTGCTGGCTCTCATGGCCCTGCCGCTGCCCGTGTTGTGCCCTTTTCACCGGGTGCTTTTTTTTTTTTTTTTTTTTAGCTGCATGTTCTGCTGGAGGAGGGTCAGATGGGGAAGAAAGACAGCGCTGCTCTGTCCGTTAGGTAGGTACCTAGTTAGGTAGGTAGTAGCCAGGTTACCAGGCCAGACAGAGTGTTGGTGGTGAGTTTAGTTCCGTTAGCTGCTTGGTTGGCGCGGCCCATTTTGCGCCCCGAGAGGTTCCACCCCTGACCCGACAGTCATTATTTGAGGAGAAAAAAAAATAATTAAAAAAAGAACACTTACTGCTATCCTTTCTCCTCACTCTTCTTCTTCTCTCTCACCATTCGTTCCTTTCTCTCCTTCCTTTTCCCCTACTTTTCTCGCCAAAGGGCACCGGATGCGGGAGGATACCGTCACAGCCTTGGTATTCACTCTGCCCGATGCTCTCACGCTCGTTCGCTAGCCTCTGCCCGCCTTGTATATACTAGCCATTGGAGGATCTCGACCTCCCGACGTTCGTTACCTGTCGTTTTACCGTTGCCTTTTTTGCCTTTTTGCATCTGCGCAGCTTCTTCCGGATCCGTCGCTCATCTGTCCGCCCTTTCCCCTCATTCAATCGTGTCCAGATCCAGCCAGCCAGCCACTCTCTGCCCCCAATATCTCCCCTACTATCCTTATGATCCTAGCAGCCACGACTCCAGCCGAGGAGCTGTCCGAGTACGCCGCTTCTAGAGGCACCGACCTGTAGTCTTGCATAGACGTGCTTGGCTCTGAGCACTGTGAGCAATTATTGCCGCCAACTTTGTTCCTGCCATAGTCAACCGCCCTCGCTCCAACATGGCTTCGCCCTCTGTCGGGACCCCTGACGCCAGTACTCCTAGGCCCGGCGCCACCAAGGACAAGAACTGCCGCTTCTGTGGCCAGGCCTTCACCTCCTCCTCCCTCGGCCGGCACCTCGATCTCTACATCCGAGAAAAGAATCCGAAACTGCCCGACGGTATCCACGATGTCGATGAGATCAGAAAAATGCGAGGCGGCATCACCAGACGACAGCCGCGGGGCTCTATCGGTGGCAAGGGAGAATCCAGCGGTACTCCAGCCGCAACACCAAAAACCAACCCGAAGAGGAAGACTCGAACCGCCTCGGCTCCCGGAACCCCCAGGCCAGCGCCGATACCCAAAGACGGCCAGTATCTGGTTGATTCGACATTGAGCAAATTTCCTTACACCGGCGTCATCAACGATATTCCCTCCAAGGTCACCACCGAAAACGCACCAAACACGGAAGCCGCCAAACGACTTGCTACTGGACGAACGGTCAGCAAGCAAGCGGCCCAAAAGGCTCAGTTCGAGTTGAATCAGAAGTTGCAAGATGCCAGGGACAATGCTCGCGCCGGCGAACTCGCCCTGCTAGAAATCATAGGCTCTTGGAGATCTGCAAAGTATGTGTCCCTGCTGGGACAGTCCTGCTTGGCCTGTTACTGACCGTGCATCGAAATTATAGGCAAGAAATCAACAACAGCTCCAATCCGTTTGATTTTGACCCTCTTTCTTTAGACTTCCCTGCTCTCACCTTGCAATGTCTGAAACCGCCGCCAACCCTTTTTTCATCGACCCAGCACGCCACCTCGACATCATGGTCCGTTCAGTCGCCAGGCGAGCGTGAATTCGGTGTCCTGCGGTCGTACTTTGACGACGCCTTCAAAGCCTGGAAAGTCACTTGTGCCTCGGCAACTACCGCCGCCACGGAGGAATTGATCATGCTCCCGAATGGAAGGTCGGCCTGGAATCTCCAAGATGCTGTCCGGAAAGCAGAGCGTGACGCCTCCACCTTTCAAAAACAAGTTGATGAGCACATCCAGTCTGCATTTGCCGCATGGTCTGCTCTACCGGTTCAGCGGCGGGACGATCTCTGGGTGTTGGAACTGGCGCGTGGTGTTGGGAGAAAGCAAACGGAGCTTGACAGGTACAGAGATGAGCAGCACCGCCTCAAACAGGAGAACACCCATCTCAAGGCCCAGCTTGACCAGTTAAACCGGCTGCAGCAACCCCGCGAGTTCAAGCTTTTGTCACCCACCACTTTCCCTGTAGATCGGGAATTGGTGGCCAAAGCCTACGGTGCGGGTGTTCGCGGCGCCAAGAGCATTGGGTTTGACGTCGAAGACCGCCAGTTTGATCTGAAGACTGTTGTTGAGAGGTCTATCGGCCGATGGAAGTCTGTCATTACTTCAACTCGCATCTCATCCTCAGGCATGAGTGCGCAAAAGCCTCTGGAGTCTCCGGAGAGCCCTGCCGCATCGGGCAGTGCTGCAAGCCCAGCCCAATCCCATCAAGCGAGATCCCACAAATCCTCCTTGGCCGAGTCAACCCCGCAGCCGGCACCATCCCAGGACAAACGTCTCTCCGTCGTCAGTACAAACGATCACGATAGTGAGCAGACCAGACGCTCAGCTTCCAACACGGCTCCTCCATCCGTCGCCGAGACGAGCGACCAGGATGCCGATGCTGATGACGACGCCGATGTCGATGCTGATGCGGACGAGGCTGAGGCTGAGGCTGATGCTGATGAGGACGCTGATGAAGACGCCGACGCAGAGATGGAAGACGACGACAGCTTTGCTATGATGAATGCCTCCCCCGTGAAACAACCGCAGGCTCCCATGCAACAGCAAGCCACACAACTTGACGTACCTCGGACGCGGGCCCAAGCCCAACAAATCTCCAGCGACATGCGCTTCATGATGCCCAATGGCGGCACCAACACGGCCACGCGCAACTCAATGGGCATGAGCCGCTCTATGCCTGATTTGGGTATGAACATGCCAACGAATGCTATGCAGGAGATCGGCATGGCCATGCAGGGCGTACAAAGGGATATGTATGGGGACTGACGCCATGTCGAATGAGTCCGACGGGACCAACGCTTGGGTAAGAGAGAGGAACAGGGGAGAGAAGGCTATTCGGTGATGAGGTATGGAATGATGGTTTTGGGTCATAAGACGACCTATGCCTCCTTTCACGGTAATCTGGCGCTTTGTAAATCTGGCCATACACGGTGGAGATTTTGTAATGACTATGACTACTACGGTGCTTCATTCAGCGCCGACGATGTGTTAATACGAATCAATCATAATATATTTTTTTTTCTCAAAGTTCTTTGATTTTTTTTTTCCTTTTGGAAATATACAGTGTGGCTATTTTTTCTCTATCCGGCCGTCAAAGATAAGACCTTTAATTTACAACAGTATTGAGATGAGTACAGGCGATTGAGATCGCAAAAGGCCAAATGTCATAGTTTTGGCAGGATCGCTATTTTGTTACACAGAGGATACAGACTTGGCGCAGTCACACCGGGCTCATCTATTGTGGCTTGATGTGCTTGAGCTTCTGCTCAAGGGCGCGGACGGTGGATTTGGGAACGTGCAGGCGGTGGGCCAAGACGAGGGCGCCGGACAGCACCGCGAGGCTGCCGGCCTGGTGGGCGGCGCCGAGGGGAATAGGCACCATGTAGATGAGCGTGGTGATGCCGAGCGCGACCTGCATGCAGACGAGATGCACGAGGCCAAGGGCACCCTTGCGAGCATTGATGGGCAGAGCCGCACCGACGCGGCCGCGGCGCGAGTAGGCGAAGAGCGCGAGGATGGCGCAAAAGGTGCTCACGGCGAGGATGCGGTGGTCCATCTGCACGGTGCTGGGGTTCTCGAGCATGTTGCGCCACCAGAGGTCGGCGCCGTCGTCGCGGCGCGCGTAGAACTTGTCCCAGAGCTCGGCGGCGGGCGGCGTAAGCCCGACGCCCATCTTGGGGAACTCGTTGTAGATGAGGCCGGCGTCGAGGCCGGCGACGAGCGCGCCGGACATGGCGGTGACGAAGATGAGCGTAGTGACGCCGAGGACGGCGCGGCGGAAGTTGGTGAGGGCGGGGTTCTGGGCGGCGCGGATGGCAGCGAGCGCGGCGCGCGGGTCGGCGGCCATGCGGCGGGCGCGCAGCACGGCGAGCCCGGAGAGCAGCATCCAGGAGTAGCAGATGAAGGCGGTGCCGAGGTGCGCGGTCAGGCGGTACTGCGAGACGCGCGGGTGGGAGCCCTCGGCGAAGAGGTCATCCTTGAGACCAGACTTGACCATCCACCAGCCGATGAAGCCCTGAAAGCCGATGAGGGCGGAGATGCCGAGCAGGTTGGCACCCATGCGGGCGGAGACGCGGCGGCGGGCGATGAAGTAGAGCGTCGGAAGAACGAAACTGACACCGATGACGCGACCCCACAGGCGATGGCTCCATTCCATAAAGTAAATCTTCTTGAACTCGTCGAGCGTCATGTGCGGGTTGAGGAGTTTGAACTCGGGTGAGGCGCGGTACAGCTCGAACTCGGCTTCCCAGTCTTGCGAGGTTCGCGGCGGCATCGACCCCGTCACGGGCTTCCACTCTGTGATACTCAGACTGGATGAACGTCAGTTAGACCATAGAAGCAGAGTAAGAGGCTGAGACAACTCACCCTGACTCAGTCAATCTAGTCAGGCCGCCCCAAACGACGATGCCGAAGACGCTGACGGCGCTACCGATGAGCCAGTAGCCGACAGCTTTGGACGTGGTCTTGGGGAAGACATATTTTGCCGGCGCCGAGGTCTTTGCCGCGGCGGAGGCCTCGGCGGCCAATGCGTTCACCGGTCCCGTGGCGTTGGCGACGAAGAATCGAGACTGGGTGGCGGTTTTGAGGATGCGGGACGAGGGCGCTGCCCGGGGGGGTTGCCGCAGGCATTGGTTGCAGACGAAGAACCTAGACGGGGCCTGGAAGGCAACCCGTCGAAAGGCAGGGAGGAAGGCCGACATGGTCGCTTCTAGCGATGCAGGCCAGCTGTTTGAGGTCCTATGTGATGTCGAAGAAATGGTGGTGTGATATCGCCTCGAACCATTTTCAGGGCATCCAGCCGCTAATAAAATAATAAAAAAGAGAAGGCCAGTCACGGAACTCGGACACTCTCGCCTGACCGAACTCAAATACACGGCGCTGATAGGCCACTGACTTACTAGGGTGCTTTGAGGTGCACCCCACCACTCACAGCTCCCTCACCGCCAAAATTTTATTTGGCAGAAAAATGAAATGTCGAGATAGGCTTGCCTTGTCGCATGTGGATTCCGTCCAACTACGATCACGGTCCTTTTCCAACAACCTCACCAGCCTTGCGATATGCCTGGACGACAATCACACGGGAGGCCACTCTTGGCAGCACCCAAGACGAAAACTATAAATCGCTCAAAGTCCCGATCTCAAAAGAGCGCGCTCAATGCCTTCAACACAGCCTCTGAGCAGTACCCCACCAGAATAAAAAAGACACCGCGTGCGCGAGAGCTGGACGCGGAGATTGAGCGGAAGCATGGCCGTGATGACGATGACGAAGATGAGGACGAGGATGACGAAGAAGGGCCCACAAGGAAGAAGGCGAAGCGGCCAGCTCGGAATGGGGACGCAGAGTACGGCAGCGACAGCGAAGGCAACGAGTGGCAGCTTGGCGGTATGGCCGAAGACGACGAGGACTCTGAAATCGAGAGTGACGACGCGTTTGGTGATAGCGATAACGAAAAATTCGAAGAGTACCAGTTTCGTGGTGGGAAATCCAAGAAGATTCAGGTGCATATGGAGTTGATCCGTGAAGTCCACCTACGCAACTCTAATCGATTTTTCTAGGATGACGACTCCGAAGATGATTCCAATGACGATGAAGGACAAACCCTTGGCGACGAAGCTATTGATTTAGCGACTGCTCTTGACCAATTCGAAGAAGAAGACTCTGACGAGGAAGAGGGCAGTCAAGATAGTTCTGACGACGATGAAGATGGCTCTGATGACGAAGAGGCTGACAGCGATGACGATGATGACGAAGAAGCAGATCCCGAAAAGCTAAATGCTCTACAAGGCCTCATTTCAGGATATGGCGGTGAAGAACCAGCTGCCGACGAGAAACCTTCCAAGCAAAAGATTGGCTTTGACGATCTCGGCCTTTCGGGACTTAGCGATCCACTTATGCGCAAATCGGTAAAGCTCATGAATAAAGAGGAAAAAGAAAAGCGTCCGGGTGCTACGAAGAAGTTAGACGTGCCACTTTCCAGGCGTGAACAGGGTCGTCTTGACCGCAGCGCGGCGTACGAAACTACGAATAAGACCCTTGACCGCTGGACGGAGACTATCCAGTACAATCGTCGGGCGGAGCATCTCGTCTTCCCCTTGCCGGAGAACGCCGCGGATGCCGGCCTTGACCGCTCCGAGCTACAGCCTTTGTCAACTGCTAACCCCGCCAATGAGCTCGAGTCTGCCGTCATGTCCATCATGAAGCAAAGTGGCCTCAGCCTGGCGAAGCCCCAGAAGCCGAAAAGGGTCGAATACGATGAGGAGGGCAACGAGCTAACGAGGCGGGAAGCCGCCAACCGCAGACGTCTAGAACGAGAACTCAACTCGCGCGAGGCTAAGCGGGCTAAACGCATTAAGAAGATCAAGAGCAAGGCATACCATCGTGTGCATAGGAAGGAGCGGGAGCGTGACGAGCTCGCAACCAAGGAGGCCATGGAGGAGGCCGGCGAGCTGGACTCGGAGGCGGAACGTGAGGCGCAGGACCGCCGCCGCGCGTTGGAGCGCGTCGGCCAGCGCCACAAGGACAGCAAGTGGGCCAAACTCGGCAATAAGACAAAACGCGCCGTCTGGGACGACGAGTTCCGCACCGGCTTGACGGAGATGGCGCAGCGCGACGAGGAGCTACGGCGCCGTAAGGAGGGCAAGCGCGGCGGCGCAAACGGTGACGACTCGGATGCTACAAGCAGCTCGGGCAGCGATAGCGACGATGACGGAGACGCGAAGTTGCGACGCCAGCTGGCAGAGTTGGAGCAGGAGGACGACGAGCCGCGGTCGAAGCTGATGTCGATGAAGTTTATGCAAAAGGCCGAGGCAGCTCGTAAGCAGGAGAATGATCAGCTGATCAAGGACATCCGGAAAGAGCTTGACGGCGACGAGGCGAGCGGCTCGGACTCGGATGATGAGGCGGCCACGGCCGTCGGTCGAAGATCGTACGGCAACCCCGGCACCAAGGTCAAGCCCGTCGCCATTGACCTCTCCAAGAAGAAGCAGGCCAAGAAGACTCACGCAAGCACCCAAGAGCACGAAGACGAAGACGACGTCATCATCACCACGTCCAGCGGCCCAGCCTCCGCCAACGCAGCGTGGGCCGCCCCCGCAGAGGCCGCCACGGCCACGACCGGCGCCTGGTCGCGCGGCGAGACGCGGCGCAAGTCCAAGGGCGGCAGCGCCCGCGCCGAGGATCTGGATCTCAACTCGCACGTCGTCGTCGCCGCCGAGGCCACCCGCCGCAAATCCAAGCCCACCCCCTCCTCCTCCTCAACCACCACCACCGCCGCCGCCGCCGCCGCCGCCGCTGCTGCCGACTCCGACGGCTCCGACTCCGACGACCAGCAGCACCTTCCCCTCGCCGAGCGGGAGCGCGCCCTCGTCGCGCGCGCCTTTGCCGGGGAGGACGTGGTCGCCGACTTTGCGCGGGAGAAGGAAGCCGCCGCCGCCGACGACGACGACCGCGTCGTCGACGCCACGCTACCCGGCTGGGGCGCCTGGGTCGGCGAGGGCGTCAGCAAGCGCGAGCAGGCGCGCAACGCGGGGCGGTACCTGCGTACCGTCCAGGGCGTGGTCAAACCCAAGGACCGACGGGACGCCAAGCTGGACAAGGTGGTGATTAACGAAAAGACGATCAAAAAGGTAAATACTCTCTCTCTCTCTCTCTCTCTCTCTCTCGTGTTGTCCCTGGCGTTCTTCTTTCCTTCTTTTTTTTACTGACAGCCGCGGCAGAACAACTTGTACAGGGCGTCACAGCTCCCACACCCGTTCGAGACGAGGGAGCAGTATGAGCGCTCGCTCAGGTTGCCGGTCGGGCCCGAGTGGATGACGCGGGAGACGTTCCAGGAGAGCACCAAGCCGCGGGTGATGATCAAGCAGGGCGTCATCAAGCCCATGTCGAAGCCGACCAGGTAGACCGGTGAATGTGGGCACGGTCAGACTTTAATCCTTTTAGTTTGCATATGGGAAGTTTTCGTGGGGGTTTCACTTTCTTCCGTTTGGTGGGACACATCAAAAGCATTTACATCAGATGGTCAGATATCTATATGACTGGTCGGTATCTTGGGTCAACTCCATACATCACAAGTTCAACTTTAAAGGTGCACGTTTTTTTGATGGTGATTTGAATTATTGCATGATCAAACTTTCATGTAGCATCAAACCACCGAATATCTTATCGCTCATACGATACATCAAGCATAAAACTGTATGAAACGCCGTAGGGGCAGTGAAAACAAACCAATAAGTAACAGGTTCCTGACGCACGCAAACAAACTCCAGATCAGTCGGAGCTGATTCAGTCCGTTAAAAAGAAAACGCCTCGCCATTGAATTTTTTTCTCTTCTTCTTTCTTTTTCTCCTTCACTTGGCGTAAAGTTTCTATTATTACACAGTCCGTACTTGATGACCCTTGAAGAAAAACGTCAAGGCAAGGCACTGTCCATGGCGTCGGCAGGAGTAACGTAGAAAGCAACGGCAATGA
Organism: Cordyceps cicadae; assembly: GCA_002968875.1. Lineage (NCBI taxonomy): Eukaryota > Fungi > Ascomycota > Sordariomycetes > Hypocreales > Cordycipitaceae > Cordyceps > Cordyceps cicadae. The sequence continues at coordinate 130,406 of MWMN01000003.1, read as the reverse complement.
TGGTGTAGAGACCAATCAACATAGCTCCTTCGAGGTAGTTGGACTTGCCGTCTTGCACAGTGTACGTGGCGACAAGAACTGATACGGCAAAAGAAACAGTTTGGACTATAACTTGTCAGTACATGGTTCCTCAGTTACTGGCGCGCGGCAGCAGAGGACGACTTACAAGTTTCGAAGCGCAACGTCATATCCCTATTCATAATCCAACCAACAATGACGAGGAAAGGTGTGACGCCGAGTGCAATTTGGATACTGGAACCCATGGCCACACTCATAGCGAGGTCCATCTTGTTTCGAAGTGCGGATAGGACAGCTGTCGAGTGCTCAGCGGCGTTGCCGACGATGGGTATGAGGATCAGACCAATAAAAGCCTTGCTCATGCTAGTTGAGGCGACAATTTCGTCGATGCTACCGACGAGGTAGTCGGCGCAAATGGAGACCAGGATAGTGACACCGATGAGGACGCCGAAAGCGCTGGCAGGGCCCAGATGGCCGCGCTGTTCATCATGCTCGGCGGCTTCGATTTCGGGAGTCTGGGTGGTTTCGTCCTCGGTATTGGTGTTACGATCGCCGCGCTCGGGGTCAAAGAGGTTGCTATGGGTGCGCAGCTGGAAAATGAGGGCGATGATGTAGAGGACCAGCAGGATGATGGAGGTGCCGCGAGAGAAGAGGAGAATAGATTCGAGCTTGGCATTGGAGTGGCTTTGGTCCATGACAGCGTACAACTGGGAAGTCATCAGCATATGATGGGGGCATCATCGATAGCACAGAAAGACATACAGCAGCAGGGAGGACAAGCGAGGCCGAGGAGAGCGTCATGAGGGAGCAGGTAGTCTGGGCGGCGCCTGAAGAAAAGGTTTGCTCGGTACCAGCGCCACTAGTGCCGCGATGTTTAAGGCCACCAAAAAGAAAGCACATGCCCATAACAAGCAGCAGATTGGAGAGAATGGAGCCGAGCATGGAGGCCTGGACAACCTCAATCTGGCCATCACGAAGGGCGATGATGCTGACCTACAAAGTTGTTAGCGGGGGGGAGAAGCAAAGTGGGTTGCGTTATGTGCGCGCGGGGAGTAGATGGCATACAATCAGTTCCACGGCGTTGCCAAAGGTGGCGTTGACCAGCCCGCCGAGGGCCTCTCCAAGATCCCGGGCGAGTTCCTCAGTGGCAAAGGAGAGGACAGCCGCGAGGGGGATAATAGCCAAGAAATTTGTGGTGAAGACGGCGGCAGCGCTCCACTCGAGCATGCCGGCGACAATACCGACGGGAACCATGACGAGGAGAAGGTTGACATAGCCTACGGGTTGGTTAGTATCCGGATTCGCAGCCAGTCGCTCCGGGGTATGAACATACTGCTGAGCAGGGTCACCTTGAGGACATGCCAGCTATGTGCAGCGCCGCGCACAACGAGGCTGTGGTGGTCGGCGGTACCAGGCGTGTAGTGGGGATTTAAAAAGAATTGCCTGAGTTTGGACCCGGAGGCTTGGTCGTGACAGGCGGCGCGGATAGCCGGGGCGGCGCCGACGTTGGAGCCGCCCTCGCCGTTGAGCAAAGGTGTGCGCTCCGAGGAGTCTTGACCTGACTTGATGGAATCCATCACTTTTCTGTGGTTGCGCTCGGCGGCGGCGGCGGTTTGATGAGAGCTCTGGTGAGGGAAGAGCAAAACGGATGTGTAGAGGTAGGTGTAGAGAAGGATCGGGAGTTGGTGCGGTGCGGTGCGGTGCGGATTGAGCGGAGTTGGACTAGCTTCGTAAATGTTCTCGTTGTAGAGCTAGAGGTAGGCCGAATTGGTGGTTTTTCTGGCGAAGCACAATCTCGTCTGACTTGATCCAAAGATACAGGTAGAAGGAGATGGGAAAAATTGGCTGCCGCAGTCGTAGGCGGAGACAGGGTGTCTGCAAATGAGGTGTATGAAACCAGCAAACGAGACGAGATGAGTGGGCAGTGGCAGTGGCAGTGGCAGTGGAGGTGGAAGTCAGGACGAGGAGAAGGAGGATGGGAGGATTATTAGAAAGATTGTAGAGATGAAGAAAGGGAAGGAGGGGAAGAAAGAGAAGTTTTAAGGTGATGGTGGCGCCCGTTTTATCTTTTTAGGTTTGTCGTGTTGGACGGATGTTTTTTAGTTTCAAGACGAAGACGAAGTGTGAGTGGGAAGGAAGGAAGCTTGTTCAGATCGCAGCTGCCCCCTGCACCTGCACCAGCACCTGCAGGGGCCACCAGGAGAGAGCTGCTTGCCCGGACTGGTCTAGCGTCTGCCACTATAATCACTCAGCCCTTGTCCGGCCGGTGAACAGACAAGCTCAAACTAACTGTGGCGCATGCGAGGCCACTTTTCAAGGTGCACATGTTTGATCCCAGGTTCGCACGCAGGAGAACAAGGTGATAAACTATGTATAAGACGTCGCAAATAATGATAATTCAACATTCTTATATCCATGGCCGCGCCCAATCATCCCCCATAAGCAGACAAGACAAGACGTCATGTCTCGACCACGCCTCATGGCCGACCACCTCTGACGTCGGGGTCCGTCTAGTCTCGCAAACTTAGTACCTACAGGGCACTTGTTACAGGGCGGGTAGTTAGAGCCCGTAACCGCCAACTAAGTTAATACCTTAGTACCTACCTACTAAGGTACTACTTAATTTAACAGACTTGTTACACCGGCACATGCTGCCGCCCGGTTGGATCGCTAAAGGAAGGATGCAGACTTTATGACAATAACGAGCCTACAAATACCGTCTTGAGACAGGCATTTTCCCTCTGTAACCGCGCGCTCCCAACTCCGTCCTGCGTGTGGGAGGAATGCTGGTCTGGCTCGTCACTGCCAACCTTACTTTTGACAATTGTTGAGTGGCGCATGTACCCAGCCCGCTCCGTCAAACTGTGGCGCGCCCACCTTTTTTTTTTTTTCTTTCCAGTTGGTTAATTTCCTCCACCCACTGTCGTCCCGGCGATCCGGGAGGCCTCTCTCTCTCCTTGTCTCTCTCTGTCTCTCCTCCCGTCATCAATCAATCAATCAAAGCTGCATCACAAAGCCACAAGCCACCCAACTACACGTTTTTCTCCTTGCGCACCACCCATTCATTCATCCCACAGATTCTCCTCCCATTCACGTCATGACCCGCATGCCCGTCCACGTAGGCAAGCGCCTCGTCGCCCGTGTGTGACGACCATCCCGCAAGTCCGCCTAGCTGTCTGCCTGACTCGGATCAACACCGTAAAGTACCCAAGGTTACCTACATACCTTACCTAGTTGTTACTACTACCCAACTAACAGAGCCGCAGCAACAGTAGCAATGCTTCAGTACTGCTTCAGCACTGCTTCAGCACGCCGCATCGTCACATTGAAAATTCTCGTCACCGCCTCCCACGTATCTTGGTCCCTCGGATCGACATTTATCCAAGCGACCCGACCCTTATCTGCTGACTGACCCCTTGCAAGCTGAAGCTCCCAAGCCTACTAAATACAGATTTAAGGTTTCAAGACATGCACTGCCTCCCCCGCAAAATCGATAGCCAATCGACCGCCACATCTAGCTCATTTTGGAAGCCCTCGCCTGATGAGAGTCATCAACACAAAAAAAAACCGAAAAAAGAAAAAAAAAAAAAGGCTCAGCTTGAACTGTACTGCTCTATTTCTATCTACGATTAATTACAATTTCGAAAATAAGTATCAACTCGCATGTGTCATCCATACACTGCCCGGCATCTTTATTCTCCCGCCCACCCTTTGTCCCCATACAATTACAATCCGCCGAGAGCTATGCTTTTGTTAGCATGCATAATTCATGCAGCTCACTTCAACGAACTGGGGGGTCGCAACTTACCAGCAGAATACGCCAACAACCATGTCAGCGAGACGCCTCCATCCAGCCACTTGCTGTCGAAATTCCTCCCGCTCAACACCGCAAACGCCTGTTTCGGATCGATCGTCGCCAGGCTGCCAAGCAGGATAGACTTCCAGCCATTGTCGATGAGGTCCAGTCTCCCATTGCTGAAATAGGCCTCCCACTCCTCCTTGGCAAACTTGGTTGTGCGGGCCACCGTCGTCACTGGCAAGATCGGAATCATGTGGATGCCCTGAATAAATTCAATCTGGTTGCCAAAGAATGTGGTGTGGTCAACCTTGTTCTCGAACAAGATACCCGCAACCTTGTTTCCGATAAAGCTTCCCGGCTGAATCGTGTTCCCCGTCTCATACAGATAGTACTGCTGCAAGCTCCGCGCTGTAATGGCCAGCTGCAGGTTGGCTCTGTTTCCGACGTTAGCACACATGCGTCCATCTACTATTACTCATACTGCTTCTTCAACACTTACCGAGCCTCAAGGGGTCCGTTTCTCGACACCTTACCCCACATCTTCAAACCATACGCATGCATCATATCCTCCGAGCTCGATTCTTGGTTCTTGCCATCCAACGACGCGTACAGGCCCGTCGCCCAGCTGTGGCCATGATACCAGTCAAACGACCGCCACTCCGGGAACACGGTATCCTTGGAGCTCGGGTTCGAGGTATCTCGTGCTAGCATGTTGACATAGTCCTTGTTCTTGGCTACCCACGTCTTGTCCAAGTGTCCGATCACGGCCGCCGCCAGGATATGGTAGCCGTAGTGGAAGTGGTGGTCGTTGTAGTACGTGTTGCCAAAGTCTTCCAGTGCCTGCCCAGTCCTGTAGGCTCCAGACGATACAACGCCGCCCCAGGCGGTTTCGTGGACCAGCGGAAACTTTTGCTTGTTGTCGGCGAACCTCGCAAAGGCAGTCTTGAGCTGCCCCAGCCCAGTCTGCGCAAGCTTCGTCTCCCCGAGCATGTCGCTGATGACGTAGAGCATGAATGCATACTTGGCCAGCGCCTTTCCACTAAAGTACATCGAGTCGAGGTCGCTCGCCGCGATCATGTCTTGGAGAATTTCCTTGGACGCGGCGGCCTTGATAATCGACTTTGCACCGTCCGACAGCCTGTTCAGGCTGCCCTTTTGCGCATCAAAAGGGTCAAACCCGAGCTTGACGGGCATCGCCGGCTCGACCATGTTCCACTTTGTACCTTGCACCAACGCGGCGCTACCTTTGGTGGGTGTCATGAGTGAGACGCCCTTTGCCTGTTGGCCCAGTGTGGCTTTGTCGAATGACTGTACATGGTGAGGCAGTGCAAACATCAGAAGCTCGCCATCCTGGTGGCCACTCTTGTCAAAGGTGAATTGGTAGCTTCCAACGGCACCCTTCACACTGCCATCAAGGGTCATGCTTGTAGGGTAGATGCCGGCGCCCTGATCCAGAAGCTTGCTTTCCTCGTCCGAGTTGGTTGTCGTGGATTCCTTGGCAACTTGAAGCAGTCCGTAAAACGGCTTCGACGACGTCGCCACTCCGTTATTGAGGACCTGCAAGTCTAGGTCATCTCCTTTTGTCTTGTAGCCATACACGCGCCAGGTCGTGCCATCTTCGAGAACAAAACTGTATTTGGTCACGTCCTTTTTTGGCTTTTGCGTGGACCGGGTAACATTTCGGAAAAATATGCCACTCTGCAAAAGGGGAGTTCCGCCGTTATATTCGGCTGTGATGTAGGCCATACCCTGGACAAGGGGGAAGGAGATGAGTGGTGCCGACCAGTCACGAGGGCTCAGATGGGCTCGAATCGACGAGGCAGTCATGCTATCCAGGGTCATCTTTGTCCCTTGCGAAAGCTCTCTTGCAGAGATGACCATGGAATGGATACCGATCGGATGGATGAAGTAGGACGCCGAGCCGTCAAACTTGGGCGGCCCAAAGACGCGCTGCTTCTCGTCGACGTGCGAGACAGCCATACCATGGCTCCCAGTCACGCCGGTTCCGTCGACCCATGATATCGAGTAGGGATACGTGAAGACAGGATCCCTTTGATTCCCCAGAAAGAGGTTGGAGTAGAACTTGTTGGTCTGGAGCGGGCCTTTGGTCTGGATGCCGGTGCGGGGGACCGGATGATCGGGCCGGGATGAGAACTGACGGGGTAGCGGCTTGATGTCGATGGGGGCGGCAAAGATTTTTGCCAATTCCATATCTGCAGAGTTCCAATCCTCTTGTGTCGAAGTTGTATTGGCAAGAGACTGTGCTGTGCTTGATGTTGTCAAGACTGAGCTTGAAGTAATGAGGCTTGTCGTTGTAGTTGCGCTGGTGCTTGTCGAGTTTAGACCGGTGGAGCTGGTTGAGATTGCGCTGGTTGAGCTGTCTGAGCTTGTGATGGTTGAGGGGATTGAGCTGAGTGATGCCCCTGTAGGTTGAAATCGACTTTTGCCAGTGCCTGTAGCGAAACCAGTACCTACTGATACGGTAGAATTTGGTAGCTGGAAAGGTGCACCAATAGATGTAGAGATGCTTTCACCCTTGTTGAAGATTGTGCTTGATGACTGGGGTTCGTCAGCGCCTGTAGCAAAGCCAGTACCAACTGATGATACGGTAGAGTTTGGTAGCCGAAAAGGTGCGCCAATAGATGCAGAGATGAGGTCACCCTTGTTGAAGACTGCGCTCGACGACTCGGTTTTGCCAGTGGCTGTAGCGAGGCCAGTACCAACTGATACGGTAGGATCGGGTAGCTGAACTGGTGCACCAATAGATGCAGAGACGACGTCACCCTTGTTGGGGACTGTGCTTGACGACTGGGGCTCGTCAGCGGCTGTACCAAAACCAGTATCAACTGACACGGTAGAATCGGGCAGCTGAACTGGTGAACCAATAGATGTAGAGACACGGTCACCCTTGTTGAAGAGTGTGGTCGGCGACTGCGCCGTTGGTGTAGCCTCTGCAGAAGCCGGAGAGTCGGTGCTTGTAAAGGTTGGTAGAGAGGCCAGGGTAGAAATCGAGCTCGTGAGCAGTCGCGCCTGTGTAGGCTGGCCTTCTTCCCCAAGTTCGGTATTGAGAACACCTGATGTTTGGGGCTTGACGCTTGTAAGTGGCGGCAACCAGCAGACAGTCGCGGTGTTGGTGATGGTCCTCGTCACTACCCTGACAGTGTTTGATACGTTGTAGACAACCGCCGATGGTGTTTCCAATATGGTTCGGAGACGGGTGCTTGGGATGACTAGAGAAAAGAGGTCTTGGTCCGGGTAGGCGGTATACTTGGGGGCAGGGCAATCCGACACGGTGGTCTCGAGGATGGTGATTGTCTCTGTGACGGTCGGGCGATTCGCTCTCGAGAACAACGAGTGGCCTTTGGCAGGACGAGAGGCTTCAACCAAGGTCAGTGCCTGGCCGCATAATAGCAGGGATGGAGAGAAACGCATAGCTGCAGTGGGTGTGTGCCACTCTCACGAGCAGCAACAATGACAAAAGGTGCAGCAAGGTGAAGACAACGGGCCTCGCGGAGCCAGCTTTCAGAAATGCTTTCTCATATATAATAGAGAGCCGGCATGCTTGTCCACATGGCATTGTCCTGCCGACATGCTGCTCCATGCGCCTTGTGGCAACCCATGAATAGATCACCATTCCAGTCCGAGGCAGAATCGCGAGTCAATTTCCGACGAGCTGACTGCCCCCCCAGAGTCCATGGTTCCACACAATAGAGAAGAGAGGAATGTGGGCAGAAAGAGAATGGGCAGGGCTCAATGAGAAACAAGAAAAGAAAATGCGCCACTTACAAGTTTGCTTGGGGCTGGCTGCGCCGAGGCTCGAGACTCGAGACTCGAGACTGCCAGGGTCCAAGGTCCAGAAACGGCGGATCCCACTGGTTGTGTTGGATTGTTCGCCGTGGTTGCGATGGAAACGACGACTTGTTTTCTTTCTTTTTTTTTTCTTTTTCTTTCTTTTTTCCCTGCGCTCTCGGCTAGTAGGAAAATATAATCTAGGTTTGATTAGCGGCAACTGGATGGATGAATTATAGGTTTTGTAGGATTTCGTGGAAAAGTGTTTCTGCTTGAATTTCACAAAGGCCGTGTTGGTTAGGGACCTTGCCATGCATGCTCCTTCCTCGAGAATGACGACGCGATGTGTCCCTGACATATCAATCCCTCAACTCCGTCCATCGAGATTTAATATTTGGAGAGAGTCGGGCACAAATTTCTAGAAGAAGGAAAAAAATAAATTACAGGCGCCGATTGTTCAATTAAAATTTTGCATCAGGGTATCAATCACTCACTAGGTACTACTTCACCATGTCCCATCAACCTCTCCCAACTCCAGACTATACACAATACCGTTGCCGCCCAAGGATAAATATAAATACACCACCAGCACGCACGAGTCAGAGCCCTAGAGCGCTGTACTCGCCCTTGCAGCTTGCCACCAGCACCTTGAGAGCCTCCTCTCCGTCTCTGCTCGAGAGTTGCGTCGCCTCTGCACGTCCGCCAGCCTCCCCACGTCTCCCGCGCGCCGCATCCTTGCCCTTGCCGGCCTTTGTCTGACGTCGGCTTCCAGCAGCAGCGGCATCTTTGAGGCGCTGCTTCTTCCTCTCGGCCTCGGCCTCTGACCGCTCCGCGGCCCTACGGCACCGCCGGACCGTCTTGTCCGGCAGCACCCAGGCCTTGCCCAGCACGTCCCGGCAAAAGGCGCTCCTCTTGGCCCAGAGCCTGACCTCCCCCGCGGTGCCCGGTACCGTGGCCATCTTCTCCACCCTGAGCTGCCTGGCGTCGCGAAATGTGGTGAGCGCGCCTTTGACGTCTACGACGGAGCCCACGTCGACGTGGTTGTAGGGCGTGGCGGGTTGCGCGAGGACGGATCCGGGCAGTGCTGCCACCGCGGTCTCGTTCGTGGTCGGGGTCGTCTTCGCAGTGCCTAGCGAGATGATCGCTTCGATGCAGGCGCCGCTGCTGTCGTCGATGGTAAACGCTCGGAGGCCCGCGAAATCGTCAACGGCAACCACGACGCCGACGACGCGAACCCATTTAATCGGTAGATTCCGGTAGAAGAACAAGCCTTCTCCTGCATTGCGTTAGTTACAATTCAATTGCTAGTCCAGCCGCAAAGGGCGCATACCCTCAAAGCCGTCTCGCTGTTGAAGCGTGACAAGGTCTGCGATCCGGAAGAAGCACCAGGCATCTGCCGTCGGGGCCAGGTGGAAGCAGTACCGGGGGTAAAAGACCCATTCAGCCGTGTCGCTCATGGCATGATTGCGCAATATTCGCGATTTGGGTACCAGAATTTCCAATTTCTCATGCCGAATGCGGGGAGTCACCTTTTTGGGGGGTAATGGTAGTTGGATGAAAGGTCAATATTTGATTTCTGGGCGCGTTCACGGAACGTCATAATACTAACTTGTAGGCAGTTAGTTAGTACCTACAGTGGGCTTGTATTATCAGTGCCAGCAAACCGCCCACTATCGCGGTCGGTGTCATCCCACTGGGGACCGCGGCAAGGCGAAGCGAAATAATAATTGTAGTAATCCATTGAAGAAAATAAGAAGTGTATTTATGCTAGGTGAAAAATGCGGGATGCAATTATTGCAAGCAATCACGAGTACGGCGCGACCTTGGGCAAAAACATTCAAGGTGCAGTGTAGTAATGCAAATCTCGTTCTATGTGTACGATAATCAACCAGTACGCCCAGGTATTCCATAAAATTCCCAAATCATCATAGCAACCCAACTCCCTGCAATGTGAAATTCCGACATCCAATGCGCAGCAGCCCACCCCACCTAACCACGACGCTTCTTTGAGCCATTCTTCAGCTTGGCAGCAGCCGCCTGGAAGGCCTCCTCGGACGGCTCCTCCTCCACCACCCTCTTCTTCCCCTTCTTGCCCTTGCCCGGCGCTCCGTACTTGGCCTCGAGGTGGTCAAAGAAGCTCTCCGAGCGGTCCTGCTGCCTCCGCTGAATCAGCGCCGCCAACGCATCCTCCGAGCCACCACCGCCGCCCTTCTTGCCGCCCTTCTTGCCGCCCTTCTTCGCGCCGCCGCCAAAGATGGCCTCGTGCACGCCCAGCTCCTTCGCGTAGTCCTCCGCCTCCTCCGCCTCCGCGCGGGCGCGCTTCAGCCTGGCGGCGCGCTTCAGCCGCGGCTCCTTGGCGTACGCCTTGAACGCGGGCGCGTCCCCGTCCGCGACGGCGCGGTCGATGATGGCGCGGAAGCGCTCCTCGTCCTCGACGACCCGGCTCAGGACGACGTGCTCGAAGAGGGCGTCCATGTCGCCGGCGCACCGCTCGTACGCGGCCAGCACGTCGTCGCGCTCCTCGTCGGAGCCCCGGTAGGCGCGCGCGAAGCGCTCGATGGCGTCTCCCGAGACGGCGTCCCGGAACTGCTCGCGGTAAAAGTCGCTCCAGTCGAAGCCGTCGGCGTCGACGATGGACTCGGCCGTGGAGCCGGTCGCGTCGTAGCGCTTTCGACGGGCAGGGTCGGAGAGCACGGCGTAGGCAAAGGCGACGGATTGGAAGGTTTCGTGCGCCTTGGCGCGCTCGGAATCGGCAACCTTGTCTGGAGACGGCGAGAGGGGAGGAGGGTTAGTTTGGGTGGCGGTGGGCAGGTAAGGACGGATTTCTCCCACCTGGATGGTGTTTGAGCGCAGCTTTGCGATAGGCCCTCTTGACGTCGTCGGCCGTGGAGGTGCGCTCTAGTCCGAGGACCTCGTAAGGGTCAATTGAGGGGGGCTCGCCCCCGACGCTGTCCTCGCGATCCGACATTCCGACTGATGGTTGTGCTGGTGCTTGTTTGATGAAGCTCTTTAAGCTCTTTACGCGTAAACGCGTTTCAAGGTGACCTGATAGTGGGGTCCGCCGCAGACGCAGATTTGCTACCCGGGATTGATTCAACAGTCAATCAGAAATGAAGGCGTCAAATGGCCAATTAAGCCTGGATTTTATATTGATTCTCCGTCCTTTGACAAATTTCAATACAATTGTTTTCATTTTTCTTTTTCTATTTTTCTGATTTTTGTGCGTGTGTGTCTGTTGTCTTAATTGGCGTTTCATGCAAAGGCTAAAACTCAGCTCGACAACCTGTCATGATTCCAGCTTCCAGCGGGGACCAGCATCTCTACTGTTACAACAACTTGGAAGCCTTTTCATTTACCATATAGCCAGCCCTCTCCTGTCTTCAAACCGGCTCATATCTGCTTCGTGAATTGCACATGTTGACCATGGCGACTTTTGACAAGGACGACCACTTCGGTTTCATGAAGCACGCCATGAGCCTGGCAAGCCAGTCACCCCCAAAGCCTACAAATTTTCGAGTCGGTGCAGTGCTTGTCAAGCTGGACGATTCGTCCATAACGTCAAGCGGATTCACCCTGGAATGCTCTGGCAATACACATGCCGAGGAGAGTTGTTTCATCAAGCTGGCTGAGCGGCACTCCACGTCCGAGGAGGGACTCGCCGAGGCCATGACCAGCCCTCACGCGCTCTACACAACCATGGAGCCATGCTTCAAGAGACTCAGCGGCAAGCTGCCCTGCGTCGAGCGGGTCCTACGGCAAAAGTCGTGGATCAAGAAGGTGTACGTGGGCGTACAAGAACCGGAAACATTCGTCGATCAAAACTCGGGCCGGCGCGTGCTGGAAGATGCCGGCATAGAGGTCCACACGGTACCTGGATTGGAAGCCGAGATTTTGAAGATTGCTACTGCAGGACATCTGGCGCCGGAAGCCTGAGGGAATCACGTTGAACGCCTGGCGACTATTGGGCTGGCCCTGGGCTTGGCGCCTCATTGACTATCCAAGGAAGAAGCATGCCTAGTATGATTGAATGGGAGACAGAAATAAAGAATTACGCCAAAAAAAAGAAACATCAAGGGGCAAAACGCCAAAAAGTGTCATTGTAGCTTTGACGGAGCCCTACATGAGGTGTTACCGTCGCACGGCGTCGCCGAGCCTGCGACAAGCACCCGCCCTCTAGCAAGTAGCATCATTCATTTAACACAATGGGCACGAAGATGCTTTCACCAAGCCCATGCCCTTATCAGTTACTCATGTATGTACAAGTGACGGTCCTTCTGGATGATTCTTTGTACTAGCCATTATCCGCGTCGAGGCTGAGTCCTAACTATGTAGCTTGCCAAGACAGCATTGACGAACAATGATGACTTGGATCTGCTTATACGGAAAAGGCCTATAAGCGCTCAAGGCGCCTCGATGTTGCCGTGCTTGATGTTTGGGGGCTGAATGCAAAGTTGTTTGTTTGGCGGTCAAGATGCCGCTCGGGGATGAGCGAGGCCCTTACCCGGACTGACGTACGCAAACAAGCGAATGGAGTTCTCAGATTCGATTTTCAATTCTTTATGTATAGGCACCTTATGCTTGTGTGACTGGTTGCTTGGCGCTACCCTGTGTCTTGGATCACAAGACTGTTAGGGCGCAAGAGGGCTCAAGGTCCGCATCACATTTTACACATTTCAGGTGTTATCGCTCCCACGAGCTGTTGAGTGTACGAGCGCTAATTAGCGAATTTTCTTTGGCTCCGCGGAAAAATGATATGTCGTGCGACGTTCGGGATATCGTGTAGCGGTTAAGCACTGCGACGACAAGACATGATGGGAGGATAGATGACTGGCAAAGCTTCCCCGTGCCAAAAAGAAACGACAGAGAAATAATTGGAAACATGCAATCAAGAGATATTAGGAAGAAAGAATATTTCAGGAATTAAGAAAGAATATTCTGCACAAAAGAATATCTAAAGGAATACCTGTATGTGAATGCACAACGTCAAGGTGACGTGGCGGCTTGTGCCGCTTGTGTATGTTGTAGTGGAAGAGGGAGACGCTGCAGTGGTCGTGGTCTTGAAAGAACAAAGCAAGCAAGGGTTCAAGAGAAGAAAAGGACAAAATAAATCCAAACAAAGGAGAGGCCTCGCACGACGGCGATAATTCTCTTGCATGACTGTCTGTTGTGACTGTAGCTTCAAGGTACCTACATGCCTGCCTACATACCTACCTACTACATACCTACCTTAGTACCATACCTACTAACTATATCCCCCCAAAGTGCGGGCGCCAATAACGTCCCAACGTCCAACAAACAGGCGGCACAATCACTAAAACCCAAAACATCGTCTCTCCACCAGCCAGCCGGTCGGCCACCAACGTTTTCCTCCTCCTTTCCTCTCACCGGTTCACGCACGCCCCTGGCGTGAGAGACCTCCTGCTCGTCTCCAATCGCTCCAAGCCTTGTATCACGGGCCAGCTGTTGGTCTTACCGTGAGCAGTGCATTCACAGCCCCGGCACTCTTTTTCTTTCCTTTCTTTTCCCTTCAGGCCCGACTGCGGCTGCCGTTGTCCGTTGTCCGTTGTCCGTTGCCCAAGTCTCCCTACTGCACGCCTGCCCGTTGTGTGCATCCCCTCACGGCGTTTCACGACCAGCCAGCACTGAAGGGTATATAAAGCCTGCTCCGTCCCCGCGAAGCCGTTGACTGTTACCTTTTTCAATACAAATTTCGGATATTTTCGCAAACGACTTCCATCTCGAAGCTCACAACAAAACCCAATTTCAACTCCCTCCTGACAAAAGCTTACTATACCCCCCCGCCCCGCAAAGATCACCATGTCGGACAATCGTGGAAATCGAGGCCGCGGCAACTACCGCGGCGGCGATCGTGGAGGCGATAGAGGTGGCAGAGGCGGTGGCGGCAGAGGCGGTGGCGGCAGAGGCCGTGGAGATGTCCCTTATCAGGGCAGTTTTACCCTTTCTCATCGAGGTGGCCGTCCTGACTACCAAGGTGGCGGCCGAGGTCGAGGTGGACCTTATCAAGGTGACGGCGGAGGTCGCGGCCGCGGAGGAGGCCGAGGCCGAGGTGACGGCGGCGGCTTCAGAGGTGGTAGAGCGCCCCCAAAGTTTTTCAGGTAAGGCCCCAAACTCGCCATGCCCCCTCCCCCAAGAATCGATGCTAATGCAGTCACAGCGCCCCGGACCAGAGTCCAGTGCCGGATCCAAAGATTCAGCAGCTGGAGAACGCAATTGTAAAGGTACAGTCTGAAGACTTGGCCCAGCGCATGAAGAAGCTCGCCAAAGGCCCCAAGGCTGCGGCGTCGGCCAGAAACGAGTTTGGCGAGCATCTCCCTGCTCGCCCAGCCTTTGGTGACTTGGGTCGTGCTACCGTCGTCTACGCCAACTCCTTCGAAGTGGCTGTCAAGTCTATCACCGTGCAAAGATACGGCCTTAACATTACCAAAGTGGCCGCCGCCGCCGCCGCCGAGACCCAGAAGGGCCAAAAAGGGCCCTCCGCCAGCACGGCATCCGAGGTTCGCGGCAGGAAGCTCCAGCTCGTCATCCAGGCCCTTCTCAAAGTCATCGCCGAGATGCCCGAGCCGGCTCTTGCCGAGGCCAAGGCCAAGCTCGAGCAGGCCAAGAAGGACCAGGCGGACGCGCAAAAGACACGCGACAAAGACGCCATCGCCGCGGCCAAGGACATGGTCAAGAAGGCAACCGACGCACACAAGGCAGCTGCGGCGGCTGTGACGAACAACAAAATCGTCGTCAGCGAATTCAAGAGCGCCGTCGTTTCTCAGGAGCCGCTGCTCTTAACCCACAATCCTGTTCGCGTGGTTCTGTCCGAAGAAGCTCTTGAAGACGGGGCTCCTCCTCGCCAAGAGCTGTTCGACATTGAGCTTACGAAACCGGTTACCTTGAACTTGCTGGATGTCAACAAACACGTTGATACCATGGTGGTCGACAAGGATGACTCGGTATTCCCTCGCCACCCGGAAGTGATGGATATCATCAACATGATCCTTGGTTTCCACGCGCGGTCCAACATGGATCGTGTTAGTGCTGTTGGATCTTCCAGATACTACCCGCTCGGTGATGCCTTCATGTCATTCCTCATGAGGGACGGTCGGCCTCTGATTGCCTCGAGGGGCTTCTTCCAATCTGCTCGTCTCTCAACGGGCAGGGTTCTTCTCAACACACATGTTACTCATGGCGTGTTCAAATTTGCTTCCAACGGCGTGGAGTTCTGCAAGAAACTGGGTCTTCGGCCTCTTTCGGCCAACGAGCTGGGCAAAAGTGGCAGACACCAGGAGCTCAAAGCCATTTCAAAGTGTCTCTGCAAGGTTCGGGCATCCGTCACTTTCAGAGTCATGACCGAGAATGCGGCGGGAAAACGTGTGGTCAAGCGCCAGGTCCAACGTGTCAAGATTCTCGAGGGCTTAGTTCTGGGGTCCGAGATGAGCAAGAAGCGCAGCAGCAAGGGGCCCAATGCAGACCGGTTCAAACCGGGTATCGAGCTTTGCGGCCCGGAGCACGTCTCGTTCTGGAATGAAAACGAGAAGAAATATGTGACTGTCCAGCAGCACTTCAAAACGACGTACGGAATTGAGCTGGGCAACTACCCACTCTTCAACTTTAGCCAAGGCGACAAGAGCTCCTACTTCCCTGCCGAAATGGTTGAGATCCTGCCAGGCCAGCAAGCAAAGCTCAAGTTGAAAGCAAATGAGACGACCGATATGCTCAACTTTGCCTGCCAGCCGCCGCACATCAATGCCCAAACCCTGGTTGAGGAAAGTCGTCAATGCTTGGGCCATGATGGGCCTCTCCTGAAGCAGCTTGGCATGTCTGTTTCCCCAAAGCTGCTTGCTGTGCAGGCCAGAATTCTGAACCAGGTGCAGGTTCAGTACGGCAAGGGGCTGAAGCCTCGGATCAACTCTGGAAGCTGGAACATGAGAGATACTTCTGTCACTCGATCTGGCAAGATGATTCAGACTTGGGCGTACCTCGATATTTTGCGGTACGCATCGGAGCAGAGTGTCGACCATGGGAAAGTTGGCGACTTGCTCAATGCTTGGCGCGGAATGGGCATCAACATCAAGGGCGGTCCTCCGGCAGTGCAAGGCAAGATTGACCAGTTTGTTGCTGCGGACCGGTTGGAGGATTTCTTCAAGAAATGCAAGGCAGAGCAGGTACAGCTCATCCTCATCATCCTTCCCCAGAAAGACTCTGGCGCGCTGTATAACCGCATCAAGACTCTGGGCGACTGCATCTACGGCATCCACACCAGCTGCATGGTTCGTAAGCAAGTCGAGGGAGGTTCGTTGGGAACATATGCAAACCTCGGACTCAAGGTCAACCTCAAGTTTGGCGGTATCAACCAGAAGCTCAGCAACGACATTGACATCCTCCGTGACGGCAGTACCATGTTTGTTGGCTACGACGTCACGCACCCTACCAACATGGAGGTGCCCAAGAACGGCATCAGCCCTCCTAGTCTGGTTGGCTTGGTCTCGAGCGTTGACGGCGAGCTTGGCCAGTGGCCGTCGATGACGTGGGAGCAGAGCTCCAAGCAGGAAATCCTTGGCTCTGTGCTGGAGAGCCACTTCGCCGGGCGCATCAGCCTGTGGCAGCAGAAGAACCCAAAGAAGCAGCTCCGCAACATCGTCATTTACCGCGACGGCGTCTCCGAGGGCCAGTTCTCCACGGTGCTTACCCACGAGCTGCCGATGATCCGACAGGCGTGCGAGAAGAAGTTTCCCGGCAACCCGCCGTCGCTGACCATCATCGTGGCCGTCAAGCGGCACCAGACGCGCTTCTTCCCGACCGATGACGACAACCTGAGCGCCTCGAGCAACGTGCGCAACGGCACCGTCGTCGACCGCGGCGTCACCCAGGCCCGCTACTGGGACTTTTACCTGACGGCGCACCACGCGCTCAAGGGCACCGCCCGCCCGGCGCGCTACACGGTGCTGCTGGACGAGATTTTCCGCCCGCGCTACGGCGCGCGCGCGGCCAACGAGCTGGAGAAGCTGACGCACGAGCTGTGCTATCTGTTTGGCCGCGCCACCATGGCCGTCAGCATCTGCCCGCCGGCGTACTACGCGGACATTGTGTGCGAGCGTGCGAGGGCGCACCGTCCGGAGTATGCTGGCGCGGACGACTCGGTCAGCGAGAAGTCGGGCTCGACGGGCCTGGGTCCGGTGCAGTCGCGCGAGATTCATGAGAACCTGCGCGACAGCATGTTCTATATTTGATTGGTGGTATGTGAGCTCACAATTACCGTGAGATTCGATCCGGCAATGAAGCTCATTTTCCCGCTGGATCTACATGGGAGAAAACGACATGATAATGGACATTTCCGAAAATTTTGGATGAAGTTGCATAAGCAACTTGGATCTACAGATTGGATACCACGCATTGGATAAGCAAGTTGGACACGCAGATTGGATACTACGTATCGGATAGTAAAAAAATAAAAATTGTATTCCCAAACAGCCCTCGCGTGATTGGACTCTTCGTCTAGTATTCTTTTCTTATTCTTCTCCATTCCTTTATATACAATACATGCATGTGCTCATCCTCAAATCTTGGGCTTCAGGGCCTCGGCCATGGCATCCAGCATGCCCTTGCTTATGCGCGCCTTGTCCTCGAGCGGCCCGGCCGCCCACGCCTCGTACGCGCGCTCCTCCTCGCGCCACCTCGCCACCGCCTCCGCCGCGGCCTCCGCCGCGGCCCGGCCCACGAACCCGGGCGCCTCCAGCGGGATCAGGTGGCCCCAGTCCTCGCCGACCACCGGCCCTGACGCGGCCGGCGGCGACGCCGCCGCTGCCGCCGAGCCCGACCCCCGTGGCGGCGACCTTTTCGGCGCGCATCAACTCGGCGGACATGTAGCTGGTGCCGCCAAAGACCCAGAGGACGGGCGGGCGCAGGTGCGGCAGCTGGTCGAACACGGCGCCGGGCTCCGGGCGGTACACGGGGGTCATGACGCCGCGGGAGGTGTCCATGTCCGGGACCAGGTCGGCGTCGACGACGCGGGTGCCGTCGACGTCGACGGCGTGGAAGCTGGGGCGGGAAAAGGTAAAGACTTCCTGATGCTTGGTGGTGGCGAGGGTGACCTCGGGGTCGTCGCCGGCGGCGGCGGCGGTGGCGGCGATGGGGACGAGGCCGTGGGCGAGCCACCGGTCAAAGACGCGCGGGTCCCAGGTCTGGTAAAAGGGGCTGCGGCGGAGGGCTGCGGCGGCGGCGGCGCGGGAGGGCCAGCGGTCGCGGCGGCGGGCGCTCATGGTGGGCGGCTGCAGGTGGGCGGCGCGGTGCTCCGGGTGGTGCGTGGTGATGACGGGGTCGACGAGGACGAGCGCGGAGAGGAGCCGCGGGTGGAGGAGGGAGAGCTTGGCGAGGGCGCAGGCACCGAAGGAGTGGCCGACGCCGAGGAGCGGCCGCGGCGGGCGGAAGTGGTTGATGAGCTGGAGCATGTCGCGGGAGTAGTCGAACCAGCTGGCTGGGCGGGATGTGAGAAACGGCCCCGGGGGAAGGGGGGGAAGGGGAGATGCCGGTGGAAGGAGAGGGGAGGGGAGGCGGAACGTACGGTCGTCGCCGAGCTTTTCCTTGTTCAGGATGCCGCTCTGGCCCTGCCAGGCGCAGTCGGCGATCCAGATGGAGCCGACCTGGACGCCTTTGCTGGAGAGCTCCTTGACGAGCTCCTCCCAGAGGGGCTCATATAGCTCCTTTCACACAATTTAGTCAGTCGCAAGCTCTCACGCGGCAACAGTAATGAGGAGTCGGGAAATACGGCAGCCGCACCTTGGGGAAGCCATTGGCGTGAGCGCCGATGATGCTCAGGTCGCCCTTCTGCGGCGTGCCGTTGCCCTTGGGAGTGTACTGCTTGACGTGCAGGACGAGCGTGTCTTCCTGGGAGTTGGCCTTGGCCCTTGCATACTCGCGCGTGTGCTCGCCGGGGATAACGTGCTCCTTGATGTCGAAGACGGCGGAAGCCGCGGAAGCCATTTGCGCCGGGAGGGGGGGGGGGGGGTTTCGGTGCCGGAACCTCTCGGGCTGACTTGGCGATTTTGCCTGGAGACGCGGGGCGGGACCGATATGACTTTGGAGTAAAGGAGCGACGACGATGCTCGTCGATGAGGTCAATGGGCCCTTTGAAAGACGGGGTGCTTTAACGAGAAGTGAGTTTGTTGGTCGATAGGACTGGAAGGTTATCTGGGCCTCAGCTAGGGCGGCTACTTAGCCTCGGCTACCGAATTGCGCATGTTGGTGGTTGTGGGGAAGTTCCCCGGAATAGCGGCAAAGAGTGGCTCCAGCTGGAGCCTGATCTGCTCTGTTGAAGGGCCATGTTGCTTCGCCATAGGACCATGATGAGCAGAAGTGCGGTGGTTAAATGAGGAGTCTACCTTGACAGCTAGCGATTGATGTTCTCAAGGAAATGGTTCATGTCATCACCGCCACAGCCGCACCCAGCCACCTGTGGTATAGCAGCCTATAGGTGAGTTGTCGCTAAAACTTAGTTCACCCCTTAGGTGGTGTTAGATGCGTAATAGTGCGTACGTAGGTAGGCGCAGCTACTTCTTAAATACATATTATTCTTCTAGTGTAGATTACTATATATATATAATAGGGCTATTACCCTACTAAGTGCATCTAGGTTATTCCTTTATATTATACCTTATATAAACCTAGGTTCCTTTATATTAACTATTAATTTTATTAGTTTCCCCCCCCCCTAATATACTCTTATATATATATATATATATAGGTATACTTTATAGCTATAAATAGTATATTAATATACTAATATATATATTATAGTTTAGTTAATAGTTATACTATCTTATATACTCTTATACTATTTCTATATATTCTTATATAACTTTATATTAAAAATAATACTCTTATAGACTTTTATACTATATTAACTATTATAGTANAACTTAGTTCACCCCTTAGGTGGTGTTAGATGCGTAATAGTGCGTACGTAGGTAGGCGCAGCTACTTCTTAAATACATATTATTCTTCTAGTGTANTAGGACTTTATATACTTATATAACTATTTAGGCTATTATTATATATAAGAGTAGTATTTTAAAGAAGGCCCTTATAAAACTAATTAAGATTATTCTATATATCTCTATAAGTACTATTTTATATATAATACCTTATATTACTAATACTATAATATATAGTTTAAGCGCCTTTTTATATTAAAGTAGGTACTTAATAGTACTTATACACTTATTAAGTCTAAAATTAAGCTTTTATATTTATAGACCTATAAAGTAGTGTTTAAATAGTTTTATAGAGAAGTCTAGGTTAGTAATAACTATTATAGATAGTATTATAATAATAATAACCACTTTATAGAGTATATTATACTTATATAGCTTTCTAAGGGTTATAGTAACTATTACTATAGTTAATATACTAATAAGTATATAAAATCTTATAAGTATAATATATACACCTATAAAATAGTAACTCCTACTTATATATATATTTATAAGCTAGTATACCCCCTCTCTCTACTTATAAGTACACTTATAATACTACTAGTAGTATAAGTACTAATAATACTATAAACGTCTATAAAACTAACTTTATAGTTATTTATTATTTAATAACTCCTATATAAGTTTATAAGCTTATATATATACTCTAGTTAGTTATATAAGTAGTTAAAGAGTATAGTAAGTATATATAATAATATAAAATAGATATTTACTAATATAAAAAGTTATATATAAGGCTACTACTAATACTAGTTTTATATAATTATATACTACTTTATAACTCTATACTATATTAAGTAGTAAAAATAGTTAGTTAGTTTACTTTTATATAATTATATATTATTTAG